>JASCZW010004627.1:0-131353 GCA_034211315.2 Aedes japonicus | reverse complement strand
CATTCCTATCCGAATCATTGTAATCCTTAACCTCGACCAAATTTAACCTAGTTAGTATATTATTGTCGTTGTAAAAATGAGAAAGAACTCGGCACAAATAAACATGATGAAGTTTGCAGAAGCAGATAATTTCTCATCTCCATGCGAAGCACTAGGAGTGGACTTTCTCTTCATGTATATTCGTTCTAGCAATAAATTACTGTCCACTCCTCCCGTTTTTGTTCCAATTTTTGAGCCATCTGTGAAGAATGTTATGTGAGCCATGACGAACAGTGGGACCTCCGACTTCCCAATCTATACGTGACGTTTCACATATGTTGTAAGGGATGTCATGGTTTTCCACAGGTTTCATCCAGTCTCCATTCATGTACATCACTGGCCCATTTTGAAAGCTTTGTGAAATGCTCAGGTGACCGACTAAGTCACCAGACATGAGAGTTTTCAACCGTTTAAGTCTAAGCATACTCTTTTCCGCTTCTAGTTGCACGTATTCGTGCAAAGGCAGCAGATTTAGAATTGCATTCAACGCATTTGATGGAGTGCTGCGCATCGCTCCCGTTATAGCAATGGATACTAGCCGTTGAAGTTTTGTAAGCTTTTTCTGTGCAGTAGCCTCTTTTGTTTTTGGCCACCACACAAGAGAAGCATACGATACTTTAGGACGTATTATGGATGTATAAATCCACATTATCATTTTTGGTCTTAGACCCCATTTTCTGCCAAATGTTTTTGAGCAAATCCAGAAAGCACTGGTTGCCTTACCGATCACACACTCAAGGTGAGCATTCCAGTTCAGTTTGGCATCCAGTATCACTCCTAAGTATTTAACCTGTTCACTAAGATGGATCTTTAATCCTCCTAGCTGGAACGCTTTTAGACTAAACTTCCTTTTCCTAGTGAAAGGTACAATTACTACTTTTGCTGGATTAATGCTAAGGCCCTCCTTGTAGGTTAACGTTTACCCCGTGCTTGGAATAGGGTCTTGGGGTGCTTAAGCCGTTTCCTACCCTATACCCGGAAAGTTCAAATCTCAAACGTCGTAGATGATGTTTAAAATTGTGTTTGGAGCTGTCTAAGCAGAGTAATTGATGATAAAATAGATAAGAAAATTGACGATAGTGGCCTTACTGACCAAGTCCATACAGTTTGAAAAATAACCAAAAAGTTAATATCAATTTCAGTTTTAGATACTATGATGTTTAACCTCTTTTGAGCTTTACCTAGATTCTTCAATTGAAGGAACACATATCAAGCTGACTTTGTATTTTTTAACACCGAACGTCGTTTTTTTTTAATGTATTCCTTACCTTTTTATTTCCCGCATTTTTTCCGATTGTTTTAGTTTGGGTATCAAGATGGATCTGCATGACAGTTTGGTTTCATCATTAGTGATGAAAGACATTAGTCTTTCAGCTGTTCTATTAAAGACTATGGAAAAAGTGTTGAACAGTTGAATTCAAGTTACATGAACTAGCATGCACTATCGAGTTCTGCTTACCAGTCTGGTAAGGAACTGCATACTGTGGTTTCAAAGGTAGAAAAAGCTCTTTCGGCACTTTCTTCT
This sequence comes from Aedes japonicus, assembly GCA_034211315.2. NCBI lineage: Eukaryota > Metazoa > Arthropoda > Insecta > Diptera > Culicidae > Aedes > Aedes japonicus. The sequence continues at coordinate 129,789 of JASCZW010004627.1, read as the reverse complement.
TTCTTAGATATTGAAGGAGCTTTCGACAACGCTTCCTATTCGTCTATGGCTCGTGCCATGAAGAAAAGGAACTTTGACATGAACATAATTAGCAGGGTTCATACCATGCTCGCAAAAAGAGAAATCACCTCAGAGCTGGGAAGTTCATCTATTACAGTACGGACAACGAAAGGTTGTTCCCAAGGAGGAGGACTCTCATCGCTAATGTGGTCCTTAGTTGTAGACGAACTTCTAAGAAGCTTAGAGGAAAAAGGTTTCGAGGTTGTAGGTTTGCAGACGATATTGTCATTATAGTGAGAAGAAAATTTGACAACATCATTTCAGAGAGAATGCAATGGGGCCTAAAATTTACCCAGCCTTGGTGTATCAAGGAGGGCCTTAGCATAAATCCCTCAAAAGTAGTAATTGTCACCAGAAAAAGAGGGTTGAATGTAAACGCTTTTAAGCTAGGAGGATTGGAAATCCATCTTAGTGAACAGATGGAAATAGCAGTGATACTCGATGCCAAACTGAACTGGAATGCTCATGTTGAGTGTGTGATCGGCAAGGCAACCAGTGCTTTCTGGATATGCTCAAAAACATTTGGCAGAAAATGGGATCTAAGACCAAAAATGATAGTGTGGATTTATACATCCATAATTAGTCCAAAACTAACGTATGCTTCGTTTGTGTGGTGATGATGTAGATGCGTGATGTGATGAGAACGCCACCACTACTAGCGGTATGAGATGGTTACTCCTAATGGCAAGATCCAAAATGTACACTCCTGTAATCCTCACTATTCCGTTGTATGAAGGGTCAAAAACGGGGATGTGGACCCGTAAGCAGAAGCATTTTTTTTTTAAATCTTTATTTGAGTGGCTTTCAGCCTCCTGGGCTGGTTCGCCACTTCTAAGCAGAAGCACTTACACGAAACCCACGGAAAGGATAGAGAATCTCCTTACAACGAAACGCTCGTTTTACAGGAAATGAAGAGTAAGCAATACACATTAGGATTTCCGTCTGGTGGTTTGTTAAAAATAGGGTTAGCAAACTCACTGTAGACTGTCGCAAGATAAAGACCTTCGCTGATCTCGATCTGACGATTTCCATCAAGGAAGGCATAATTGTCATCCATGACTTGGGTAACGTATGCTTCGTTTGTGTGGTGGCCAAAAACAATAGAGGATACTGCACAACGAAACTTCATCTATTTGTGTCCATTGCTATAACGGAAGCGATGCACAGCACTCCATAAAATGCGTTGAATGCCATTCTAAATCTGCTGCCTTTGACGAATACGTGCAACTAGAAACGAACAAGAGTATGCTTAGACTTAAACGGTTGAAAACTTTCATGTCTGGTGACTTAGTCGGTCACCTGAGCATTTCACAATGCTTTCAAAATGGACCAGCGATGTATATGCATGGAGACTGGATGGAACCTGTGGACAACCATTTGACAACCCTTACAATATATGTATGTGTATATGGATGTCACGTATAGATTGGGAAGTTGATATTCACTCTGTTCGTCATGGTTCCATAAAATTCTTCACCAAAACGAGAGCAGGAATCTTCGGCCCTAGGGTAGAAATCTCAGTGGCGATTGGAAACTACCCAACGGTTTTCTAAGCACAGATTTTTGCTACAATAAAATGTGTTAACGTTTGTCTGAAGAGGAAATATAGACTAGCTAATAAATTTTATTTTTACAGAAAGCCAAGCGGTACTCAAAGCGTTGAGTAATGATAAATTTTGTACATCCAAACTTGTCTGGGAATGAATTCTTTTACTGCGAAAAGTGTGCCAAGAGACCTCTTTAAATTTACTCTGGGTTCCGAGACACTGGCATTGAAGGCAATGAGTGGGCAGACTAGCTTGCTAAACAAGGTTCAAATGCACAGTTTGTTGGCCCAGAACTATTCTATGGTATATAATGCTGTCCATAAAAAATGAAATTGAAATAGTCGTTTGATCGATTACCAAATGTTCCATAGCTACAAAGTTACAATACAAAGCTTTTGGAGCTCAATCGAAAGTTCTTTGTAACTCTATACTGGCCTAGTAACGCCGGGCATTGGCCGTGTAGATATCGTTTAAAAAACATTGGCCAGGTTCAGCATAATATCTGTCGTTTCTGTAAAATGGAACGTGAAACCTCAGAACATCTGAATCTTGGAAAGGTGGTGGGTTTTATAAACTCGATTTTGCTTGACTGGGAGACGCGTCTACGCAAAAATTTAGTTGATCCACTTTTTACGAAAATTGAGTAACATTTTCGTGACAAAAAAAAAGAAAAGGAATACAATTCTACTCATTCAGCAGTTAGTTCCTGGTTAGTTCCTGGCAAGTGCAGTTCAAGACGATTCTTGGATCTCCGCGGAACAAGTTTGGGTAACAGATCAGCTTGGAGGCCGTGAACTATTTCTCTGTGCGGTGTACAATGCGGATCGAACTCGAGACTCGGCATTATGGCTGTTTTGGAAGACTTTAACCTAGCGGACATTGCATGGGCACTTCAGCTTCTGGACAGCTACAGTACCGCAACTCTTTGTGAGTGGCCAAGATACCGCTCCTGTCATCTCTTCGGCACCCGTGCTTCTAGTTAAGGATGTTCCTCACCACCCTTGTCTTATAGTTGCCGTCGCGGATTTTGTTGCTCGAGACTTCGTTGACACTCCGGTTACTGTGTCATATGACTTCCGTAGAGCTGACTATCGTAGTATGGGTGAGGTACTGTCTAATTTGGATTGGCACAGCATTCTTGATCCAACAGACGTTAATATAGCCGCTAAAACATTTTCCCACGTCTTGGTTTATGTCATTAACAGCCACGACGCATAAAGGATCGTTCAGACTGAATCTCGGGTCCCTAGGATGACTAACGGTCTGTCCAGTGCGCTAAGACGGGCAAAATGAGCGGCTCTCAAAGATTCACGAAATACCGCACATTGTGGCTTAAACGCCATTAAGCCAGACTCAACTACAAATACAAACGACTGAGTCGTGTGCTTTTTCAACGACATCTGATTGGGGTTCAACGGCGGCTTAAATCACACCCGAAATCATTTTGGAGCTATGTTAATCACCAACGCAAGGAAATAGGCTTACCACCATCAATGGTCTCATGCGATCTGTTCTCGGCAAAATTTGCTAGTGTGTTTGAAGACGAGCGACTTCCTGTCATTCCATTAACGCTGCCGCGAGAAGGGTTCCCTTGGCAAATCAAACACTCCGCCTCGTTGATGTGGACTTTGAATCGATCTCGAATGCTGCTTCACTTTTTAAAACATCGTTCAAGCCCGTACCTGATGGTGTTTCATCCGTTTTTCTTGACGAGAAAATGACCTATCTTCTGGATCCACTTCAACAGATATTCCAGCTGTTCCTTTCTAGCGGCATATTTCCTTTTGCTGGAAAACGGTAGACATGTTTCCGGTATTTGAAAAAAGGAAGCAAGCGGAAGGTGAATAACTATAGGTGAAATCACCGTATAAGCTGCCGTATCGAAGCTTTTTTGAACTGGTCACTCACTTTTCGCAGTTTTGAGAGCCGACTAGCACGGGTTTTCAGTTGGGCGTTCCACAAAAACAAACCTATTGTGCCTAACGTCATACATCACTGATAGTACGACTGCTCGATGCCAAACGGACGTGATGTACAAATATTTAACGAGAGTTTTAGACTAGCTGAACCACGATATTGCGATCGCTAAACTTGACAGGCTAGGAGTTGGTGGGGGCTCAACAATTGTAGAGCCTTAATTGCCGCAGATACTCTATAAGGAAGAACCGACTGCGAAACAATCCTGCAACAAATCAACATCAATGTTCAACCAAGGCCAATGCGCAACAACTTAATGCTGAGGCTTCCATTTTGCCTCCGCAACTATGGGGTTGAGTCGCTACTCAACAGCGAATCTTCAATAGAGCGACGTCGGTTTTTGACTTCCATCTAACGCGGAATGAACTTCGTCGGAGATTTTCCACCGTTTTTGGGGCAATTGACGCACGGACTTAAGATTAGTGTTTAGTTTTTAAAAATATCATGACGACTAGATATTGTGAATCGTTTTCATCTTTTTTTAAACCAAAATCATTAGGACCTGAATTTGGACCGTTGATGCCTTACTTAAAATCAAATCAAAAATGAAAATATCAGCATCTCAAGTCAGTTAAACTCGAATAAAAGTAGATTGTATCCTATCCAATATCGACATCAGTTTTGCATTCTCACCCTACCAGGGCGTTTCGAGTCTGAGTATCAAAACTATTCAAACTAGTTATCACGGAACCTCGTCCCTCTCACTGTAAGCAGTAGCCTAACGTCGTAACTTTACGAAACGTATTGCTAAAAGAGTTCAGACGAAGATCATCTCAAACTCATACAAACTGATCAGTAGCGTTCGACCAGCTCATACACTCGATTGCGAGCGCAAAACTACAAAGGTTTGGAGTTCGTGGAACTGTCTTATAATGGTTTCGTTCCCATCTTCTAGGTTTTCAGCATCTAAGGGTCGATTTATTCATTAGTTAAACCTGGTTTAGTGCTGGTGTGAAGTGAAGGTGAAGCAATCAGCCCTAAGTCGCCGTTGGTGATTGTATGGCCGATATTCTCTCAAACACGCCAGAGATACGTCAAAGAAGTCATTTAAGGTATTATAACTCTTTAAATATACTTCTACAAAGGTTCTTGTCTTTTGTATACTGAAAAATCTGAAAAAATTTCAGCGAATCCATTCAATCAACGATTGTTTACTCGTGCGACCTATTCAGACAATTCGATTACTTTTTCTGTTTCAAAGATCCGATCCTCTTCAACTTCGTTTCAAAAGATCAACTTACGCAAAATACCTTGGAGTTACGCGGGATTCCTGGTGGACGAGCAAACTGGACATTTCGTACATAATAAACGAGGTTTCCAAAGCTCTAGACTTATCCGATATTTATTGCTGGAAGTCTTTGTATTGCTCCCTGTTGCGGTCAATTCTGGAATATTGCTCCACCATCTAGAATTCAACCAACCATTGCAATGGCTGTCGAAGAAGTCGAATCAGTTCAATGCTGTTTTCTACGTGTCGCTTTGCGACAGTAGCCGTGGAGAAATCCGTTCCGCCTGCCAAGTTACGAAAGTCAGTTGTCAGCTGATCGATTCGGACACATTTCAGATTCGTCGGTACACATCTAGGGCTCTCTTTGTTGCATGCATGTTACATGGTATCGATTGGGCCCTGATTGATGTATGCAACAAAAAGTGCCCTGGATGTGTTCCGGCGAATCTGAAGTGTTTCCAAATCGATCAGCAGTCCACTGGCATATTTCCGAACTGTTGGAAACAGTCACTCGCGCCAACATTTGATTAGGGCGAATCTGCTTTTGTAAACAAACACTTTGTCTGCTAATTTATCGGAAGTTGAATACAAGTCCTTTAAATTGAATGTATCAGCCGATAGCGATAGAGCTCTTCTTCCTTAAAGAGTGCTTAATTTGTATTTGTGGACTTATGTTCAAGAGAAAATGACTACGAAAGCCATTGTTTACAAAAACAGATTCGCCCTAATCTAATGTTGGCGCTGACATGTTTTCCCAGTGTTTAAGAAAGGTTGCAAGAGAATGGTCTCAATTTACCGGGGCATAGCTGCATTAAGTGCAGTATCCGTTGTTTCAGATGATAATTCTTCGAAAGCTAGTGCAGAGCTACGCGCACTATATTTCGCCGGATCAACATGGATTTATTCCCAAACGTTCGACATCCACTAATTTGACGTGCTTCACCTTTTTCTTGGTCAAGCAACTTGAAAACGATAATCAAGTAGATGCTATTTACACGGATTTTTCCGCTGCATTCGATTAAATGAACCACCAGAGCAGTAGCCAAGTTTAGCATGAGCAACAACTTGCTTATCTGGCTGCGATCCTACCTAACCGATCGTAGTATGTCCGTCAGAATCGGTGATCACGTTTCGTCACCATTTCCAGTTTTGTCCGGCGTGCTCCAAGGCAATCACCTTGAGCCGTTTTTGTTCCTGCTTTACATGAACGATGTCAATGTCATCCTCAAATGCCTAAAACTTTTATACGCTGATGATTTGAAGCTGTTCTACGCGATAAAGCATCTACTAGACGCCGTTTTTCTGCAACAACAGCTGGGGGCGTCCGCTGAATAATTTCGCATCAATCGGATGACATTGAATGTGTCCAAGTGTTCGGTGATTTCATTTGGCAGTAAACGTGAACTCTACCAATTCAGTTATGCTTTGGCATGGTTTGAGCTGCAGCGCGAAACGACGGTTAAGGACTTGGGGATTTTCATCGATTCCAAAGACCACGTAGCATACGTCGTGTCTAAGGCATCATCGCAGTTAGTCTTCCTGTTCCGTTTGGCCAAAAAAATTAAGGATGTTTACTGCATGAAATCGCTTTACGGCGCAATCGTCCGCCCGATTCTGGAATATTGTTCTGTTGACTGGTCTCCCTATTACCAAAATGGAACCCAGCGTGTTGATGCCATCAGGCGGAAATTCATTCGATTTTCGTCTTCTCAGGTGGAGAGACCCGTTCAATCTACCCAGCTTTAGCAGTCGGTACCAGCTCATCAACCTGCATCTACTTGATGGAAGGCTAACGTGGCAAAAACCTGTTTTATTGACGATCTCCTGCAAGGGAACATTGATTGATCTACACTGCTCAGCATGTTCAGGGTGGCCACACAATCTTAATATAAAAATTCCCGCATTTCTCCGGCATGTTTGCATTATTTTCCCGACTGGGAAGATGAGATAATATGTATTAGATTAATAGATATTGTTGAAGTTTATGAAGTGTTTTTTTTTTCAAATAGTAACCGCGGGTTTCTTACGAATTACAAGACGTTCAAGCTTAACAGTTTCCTCCATAGCGGCTCTAGCAAGTCCCGTCAAATCGTCAAAAAGAAACGAAGTCATAGGAGATTCGATTCGGGAAACTACTCGACCATTTCTGTAGGCGTGAAGACAAAATTCAGCTTTGGTCCCAGCATCTTATCGTGTACCGCATCAACCTCAACAGCGAACACTTTTGATCGTAACACCGTCAAAATTCGGATGACTTTTATTCAGCTTTCTTTCGTCCTGCTTCCACAAATCTTCTAAAATAGAGCTACACTTGAAGTGCCTTTTTAGCGCCTTGCTTCCTCGAACTCCTACAAGTTCCCTGAACTTCTAAGATGTCCTGTATACTTTAAGCAAGTTTCATGAAATTCTGAGAAGTTCTCTGAACCTCAGGAAGATCTGCAAACTTTTGAGAAACTGTATTAATTTCTGGACAGTTCTCGGAATGTATGGGAAGTTCTCTACTTTTCTGGAAAGTTCCTTGAACTTTTTGGAAGTTCCCTGAACATCTTGAGTAGTTCTTTTAACCTTCTGAAAACACCCAAACAAATCTGATAAGTTTTTCTGAACTTCTGGGAACCTCCCTGAATTTCTAGATAGTTGCCTGAACTTCTTGTGAAGAACTTTTACTTTTGGGAAGTTCCTTGGACTCATGTGAAGCTCCCTGAATTAATGGAGAATTTCTCGAATTTCCAACAAACAATCTGAATTTCAGAGAAGTTGCCCGAACTTCTAAAAAGAACCCTTAACTTCTAGGAAGTTCTCTGATTTTCTGGAAACTTCTCTGATCTTTTTTGATGTTTCCGTAACATCAAGGAGAATAGCAAAACCTCGGGTAGGTTTCCTGAATTTCTATGAAGTATACCGAGCTTTTGATAAGTTCTGAGTTTCTAGGAAGTTCACTGAATTTATATGATTTTTTATCGAATTTTTGGGAAGAATTTACGTTTATCAGTTTCTTCACCTCTTCCGGTGTTGGGGGACACTTGAACATTTAACTTACGTCTTCAGGATAGATTTGCAAAAAAATCTCAAGGTCACAAACCCTCTAGTTTTCGTCGCGAGAACTAGCTGAGAAACCCTACGCCAACATCCGTTAGGCTTCAGTGTACCTTTGTAACGGACTCTGGTCAACATACCGGGCCATCCATATAGCAATGAGCTATCTTCTTCAGCAATACTGGATTTGCAGAAAAAACACTGTTTCATTCCGATAATGGGATCGTTGGGCCAAGTAAACGACAAAAACGCTACTCAAATCATTTAAAAAAGGTGTGAGTATGGTTCCTTCCATATGACAAAAAATCCCGATGGCTTTTGAAATTCCCGAGTTTTCCCGCATTTCACGATTTTCCCGAGTCTGTGGCCATCCTGCATGTTAGACATCAACATACGCCGCCGTAATCTACGCGCACATTCCTGAGCCTTCCGGCGACAAGAACCAACTATGGACTCCATTAGCCAATGCGCAGCACGAGTCGTCTTATTAATAGTTGTTACCTTTATTTTAATGTACATCGAAAAACAAATGAGTGTAGTTTTAGACATGTTTTTTGTCAGTTTGTTTAATTTTGTGATTAAGTTTAGTTTTAGTTTTAAGATTAATAATCATAATCAAACAGATTTCTTACCGGAATACTCCAGTATCGATTTAAAATTGCATATTACACTATGCAAAACAGTGTTTCTATACGTCTCATTTTGCAGTATTACCGTGACCTGCCCTAATTCCGCGCAGCGCCTAACACCGCGCTGTCAACATAAAATAAGGAATATTTTGAAATTTTAATTGACTATTTTACGAACGATTCCCGCAAATGTTAGAGAATATAACCAACTTCAATAAGGCATCACTATTTTGAGGTCTAGTCAAACGCGCACGAATTAAAAAAGTAAAATACAAATTCTTGCCATGAACTGCAATTTTTTTGCTCAGGCTTAGCTGAGTGGTTATGGACGCGAAAAAAAGCTTAGTTTATTTTTTTCAATGAAAATCATATAAAATGAAAGTGAAACGAATCGATTATGTTGCTGCAGGTATGGATAATCGATTTAACATAAAATTCACTCAATAATTGTAGTTTTCGTGCATTTTTGTTATCGAAATCTTAACCACGGATTAAGGGCATCGCCAAATTTATGATTTCCTAATTCCGTGTTTGAGTTTCTGTTCCAGAATGACTCTGAAAATACGAATTCAGTACACTGTGGATTGATTGCACGCTTAGACGCTTGTAAGAAGTGGAGCCACCATCCGAGATGCCTTTCGGATGTTTAATGTACCGGAAAACACAATCTGCAATCAAATCAAAAACCGGTACACAAGTTCACATGGAGATCCGACAGTTCTTAGTCTTGAGGGTGAGGTCGTTTGTCAAATGAACTGTTGACATGGCCAAAGTGGGATTCCCTGTAAAGACCCAACATCTTTGAGCTAATGTATCCCAGTACCTAAGACAGATGAAAATCAGGAACCCATTCAAAATGGAGTCCCAGGAAGAGTGAGTCGCCGGTTTTGAAACGCCATCCAACCGCTTCGCCAAATCAGCACTCTACCTTAAAACAGAACCATCGTAAGCGAGTAACAAGTGAGACGATGGTTTCAAGAAGTTTCTTCATTTATTAAATAAAGTTATTTGGAGGGACCAATGAAACATCCAAAGCAAACCTCGAATATTTATAATCTTTAATAAAAGAAACAGAAGTGAAGTGGATAGGGCATGTCACGGTATAACCAGTAGATAATATTCTGAATGAAATCTACAAACAAATATGGTTCAGTCAAACGGTAGGAGAGTTTGTCCGTAATCAGATTTGAGTAAATATATTGTAAATGGCGTTATCGGAATGTTAACATTCGTAAGCGAGTTGAGATTTTCCTCGATATGACAATATTGAATTATTTGATTACCGAAGATTAATAACCTATTGATTTAATCCAGCCATAGATTATCTGAAATGTACATTCAACGGTTCTGTTTTTGTCATTTAGGTTAGAAGATGTGAAAGTCATCGTTTTCGGGACGTTCGAAAATAATAAACGCGATAGCATCAAATCCTTCAAAACAACAATCGAGGATGATGAATCAGCTATCGTCATTAAATAAACAATCATCTGTTAGAAGAAGACGACTCTTATCTTATCAGACGAATAGGGCAGGTAACCAACAAACCATATGTAATAAATCTTACACGAATTCACTCGACCTATCGACGAATAATTACTTACTTGCTTTTTTGAACTCCTCCGTCTCCGCTAGAAGTTCGGCAGCTTTATCTGCCCCGACAAAATTCGGAATCTTGTTAAACACGGAGAACCGACGCAGCGGCGACAGTTTCTGGTCCTTAATCTTTTGCCATGTATCCAGGCGGATCGAACGTTTGGTAACTTCTTTCGCTGAAAACACAGAAAAAAAAATAATTATTAAATAATTCCATCTCTATAAAACAACAGTCAAAGCATCTAAAGACTGATAATCCAAAAAAAGTTCCATTTATATTACGAAATACTATTTTCTGACATCATCAGAAGCGATGACTGTTATGGAAACAACATTATTTTCTGCGTGATGGCTGTCATCGCCGCTTTCCCAGTATAACCATGTTAACTTGCCTCAAGTAACAGGCGGCAAGCAAATAGCAAACAAAATATCAGTCGAATACCAAATTCGATCGTAAATAAAGATGATTTCACCCACCGTTCCTTCTTCTCGCCAGAGTTCAAGTTAAAATAAAAAAAACGAAAAAAAAATCCTATTGCCGCATGTCAAATAAGGGCAACGAAGCAAACACCGCAATACACTCCATACTCACGTTTGACTTCCTCTGGAGGTGATTGTTGCACTGGTGGCAGTGTTTCGTTTTGGTCTTCCGTTGCCATTTTGACACCCAAAATCCTTATCCGGAATCAACGGGAATCCACTTCGGAACCTACAATCCAGAAAAGGAGAAATTTTCAACCGATTGCTACGATCAGTTCAACTCCGCGCCTACGTTTTCTGAATCATCTACTACTCTAGAACGATCGGAGGATTCAGTAATTTTTTTTTTCTCGAGTGCCCCAGCCCGCACAAAACATAATGGAGCGGTGTGTGCGTAAAATACATTCGCAAAGGAAATTAGATCACTGCACCATTCACTTGAAAAAAAATCTACGGAAATTTCCTTACCTTCGCTTCTTTCAACTTCCTAGCGCACTGAATTATCAGTTGAAAAGAAAACTTTAACCTTTAACCGGTATTTCCACTCGCTTTTATTTGAAATAAAACTAGTTGGCTTGAATCGTAATTTTCTTTTTTCGCGGACTGCTGCGATGAACTCACTACTTTTGCATCTACAACTGTGTGCTGAATAGCGGACGCAAACATTGAGGCGTCATTTCCGGTTTTCGCAAGACAAGACGGCGTTATCGTGTATTCGAGGTACGCTAATGCAAGTAGAAAGAAAAGGAAACAAATACGGACTTCGCATGCGAAAGAAAGGATGAGGAGATCAAACACAATACTGGTGGGCGTACCTCGTGAAATTGTTTTCCATCTATTCAGCCATGTTCACACTCAGCACGCTAAATGAAAACTACGAACACTAAAATGGTTAACTGTACACGCAAAAAAAAAGTCGCAGTAGAAACTACCATTCCGAGGGTTAAATTAAGCGCAAACACCAACAATTTTCAGCTGACTATAAATGCGTTTGATTTTACCATGCCTGCGATTAGATCAACCATGGTGCGGTTGATATCAATATGAGGTCTGTCAAATATACCACAAATGTTGACGGTTTCACCATAAACGTAGTAAATTTGACTGAAATTTCATGGTAGTTTTAAAGATAGGCGTAGTCGGGTAAAGGCTAGTATGCAGCTCAGAAGTAGTGTGCATTACTATAGGACAAGTAATGGTCAAGAAATGCGTTTACTGTTGGAATTACTTACCTAGTATGCAGCTGACAAGGAGGAAACTACGGAAGTTTTCGTTACGTTAGTAACGCCTGCCCTGTAATCTTAATGGGGCTGTCAAGCTTTCCTTGCGGAATAATATTCTGTTCGAATATTCCGCAAGGAAAACTGACATGTCAACATGCTGGAAATTACTTCGGTAAAAATGGTGATAATTACTTCAGGTCTTTACTTGCTAGCTGCATACTAGGCTTAAGATGGTAGTTTCTACTACAAGATTTTTTCCCGTGTAGAGACTCTACAATGTAAGGAGTCGCCCAAGAGTCGCTCAGCACAATATCTCGTGTGCCCATTTTTTTAAGTGTGCCTCTAAAGCTGTACTACAAGCTTCTGAGGCATCTGACAAACATCTATGATATCTGTCAGCTGTCTAGCTGCCTATGCCAAATATTTGGCTATTGGACAAACAGTGTACTACAAGCTTAAGCGTTACGATGAGTCCTGATGTTTCGATCGTGGTGCAAATGTGTGCCCATATGTGCCACGGTAATTCGACAGTTCAATTGTTATGTTTTGGCTACGCATGGTAACCCGGTGATTGATTTGTTTTGCTTTGCCAAACTTTTGATAACAACTTTCAGTGATGGTAGATATATAATGGAGCTCAAGATGCTAATCGCTGAAAGTAAGTGCGAGAATACGTATAAACTGTTGTATATTTAAGATTACTTTATCCTCTTTTTCAGCAGTTCACGCACGCCTGCGAAAATAACGAACGAGACGTGTTCGAGCGTGAACAAGTCCAGATTTGAAGGTCTTTCTTCGCTGCCTTAAGCCCAGTATGCAGCTGGCAAGTAAAGACCTGAAGTAATTATCACCATTTTTACCGAAGTAATTTCCAGCATGGGTGACATGTCAGTTTTCCTTGCGGAATATTCGAACAGAATATTATTCCGCAAGGAAAACTGATTACAAGGACAGGCGTTACTAACGTTTCTAGCATACTAGGTAAGTAATTCCAACAGTAAACGCATTTCTTGACCATTACTTGTCCTATAGTAATGCACACTACTTCTGAGCTGCATACTAGCCTTTAGCAGCCACCGAAAAGCACAAAGTCCGGTACAAAACGCGCGCGGGAGTACTGATCAGGGGCTTGGGTTGCCACAAGCCCTTTGTGTCCAGGAAACAAACACTGAATTCTTCAAAGTTAGGCTGTCCTAGCTCTTCGGCCCTTTAACTAGGGTCCACTTGCAGCCAAATTGCCACCTACTAAAACTCCAACACCGAAGGGGTAATTAATTATTCCCGCTGCACCACCGAAATCGACAAAGTCCCTATCCACCAGGGGATTTGTGATATTTCACACATGGAAAGCAACACAAAGGCGAGACTGAGATCGACCGTTTCGTTTGAATTGTAATTCGGAACTGATTTCTTGTTTCTAATAGGGCTATGTACATAGGAATAGAATGTGGAATATACAAATGAAGATGTGATCGTTGCACGATCGATGATCTCGATCGGTGTGCATCGATTCGGCAATGTTGGAAAAGGGTGTTGTGTAGCGGCTACGGTAGTTGTTCACGGTATATCTTCAAAAAGACGAAACTCCACCCTAGAACACCCTTTAACTGGCTTGATATCTATTCAAATCAAAATGGCAATAATCTGGAAACTGTAAATCTTAGACATTTGATTTTATTATATAGGTTCCTTGATGACAGCTTCAGAAAGTTTTCCAAAGCTTTTTGAACCTTGACCACAGATAGGCATTAATGAGGCTTACGGATTGCGCTGCAACAGGACTGATTTGTTACTATCGATGTCCATGTGTCCGTATATGTTTGACATCGTTTCCGAAATGAGCAATCTGGCATTCGGGAATAAAAATTATTTCTCTGCCTGGTCAATTGAGCTGCGAAGTGATATCATATCACGACTTATTAATTTAATCACTTACCTCATCCATTGTTCCACTCAAGATTTTGCCTTAACAAATAGGAAACTCTAAAGTTCACTTATAATAGATTCTTTCTAAAACTTTTACGTTGTGTAGCAAAACAAACAAATCAAAACAACACCACAAAAACTTACATCGTCAATTTTCCAGGGTTGCTAGATTATATCTACAAAAGATACAAATGGACGTCAATTCTTGCCTCCATGGTTCGAGTACCACTGGATACATGCCCTTTCGCTCAATTTTCCTAAATATAAACATCTGTTCTATTTCCAACCTGCCGCACACTGATGGAACTATCAACACTTTCTTTTCATATCTTTCATTCTAGCCAAAAACATTAATGTTCACTCTTGATGCCTCATGGTGATGAGTGAACATCTCCTTCTACATCATAATCGTCACTCCACGCACGGAGAATACATAACATAACAATTAATGTAAAGAGTGGTGGTTTAGATACTTGGTTTGCCAGCGGAAGTGACTGAATTTTTTAAAGGTAATAAATTGCTATAGATGTTCTTCTTTGCCATTAACAGTGTTTATTTTGAATATTTCAAATCTGCCGAGCATTTTTTACAACAAATAAAACCCCTTTCATTCATACATTTCGCTTAATTACATGAAAAGATACAGAAAATCCAATCCTAACCATTTTATGAAAAAAAAATCCATGCACCTTTTCACGTAAAACATATTACAAAACTCATTTGAATTTTCCTTGGACTAGTTAATGCAATCCATGTACACTATAATTAATATCTATTCAGCTGTTGCACTTAAATATTATATATTTATTGCACATATGGGCCATGAATAGTATTTAACCACATTTAATAAAAAGTGCAGCACCAATACAGAGTAAAAACTTTGCACTTTGCCCAAATCTATAGGAGATTGCACTTAAATATAAGGTGCTTTGTTTTATGAGTGTACACGGAGAAAAATAAATATACTAGAGCATAAATTCTATGCTAAAATCATATTCGATATATCCAGTCATTGGAATGAATAAACCAGGTTTATACATTGAATAGAATATATCAAAAATATGCATTGCAATGTATGTGTTTATGAATTTATGCATTCAAATGCATACATGAAAATTATGCATTGTAATGCATTTTATAGAAATATGCATTGCAATGCATAAATTTGATATATCAAGTAGAATGCATATTTGTGTAAATATATGCATTGCAATGCATAATTGAAACCTCATCATATTTATACATAAATTAAAGAGGATTATATTTGGATTTTTTTTTTCTATTTTATAAATAAAACAAAAGCTAAAAAAAATGAAAATCGAAGCAAATCGAAATGCTTTTGGCTAGCCGCTTTATATTCAAGCCTTTGAGGGCTGTTCCCACTACGCTGTTTGGTTCACTATATGTAACGGGTTTTTCTTATGGGTTCTTAATATATGTTTGTTTGGCCAATTACTAAACTACTAACATCGAAATTGAATACCTGCCAGTACTAATAAACACGAACTGATCAAGTGATAGCATACACTTTTTTCAGAAGAGCAGCGAAATCCTCGTTTCCTGCTATCAACACTTGCAGACGTTCCTCCAGCTTATCGACGTGTTCTGGAACAAAATTATAGATTAAACACTCCGTACATCGTACAAAATCAAATACTTTCCGCACCAAAAAAAAAACTGAATATATTAGAAACATACTCTTGAGCAGCGCGTCCCATTCCTCCAAAAAAAGCTTCAATCTTGTCCTGTAGTTTCAGCAATATTATTCAATCGTCCGCTCTGGCAACAGTTTTGCGGTTATGTCTATAGGCGAATCGAATGGTGTAATTGAAAGTGGTTTGTTTACACTTCGTATAAATAACGCGGGAACGCAATATGCACGGAAAATAATTATTATCTAAAATGTATTGCAATGCATAAAATATATTGATCCAACGCATACTTTTTATGCATTGCACTGATTTAAAAGGAATAAAGCGTTGAAAGGCATCTATAATATGCTTCTCAGCATTTTCCATTTTCTCCGTGTAGGAATAACCAGACGAGCTACTAGACCATTCCGAACATAATTCGTTTTCTTTGTCCTTAGGGACGCCATGCCGATTAGGTTACTGAAATATTCTGAGTTGAATGTATTGCCGAGTAATTGCGAGTGAATAAAGAAGAAACTTTAAAGATGTAGAAATTAAGAATTCTCGAGTACTTTTTCAAAAGGACGTAAGTAACAAAATGTTAACAAACGCGTTGTTCATGGCATGTTATTATAAAATCATGTATATATGCCCACATTTGATGAACTTTCTGATGGATTATTTCTGAAAGTTTTTACTAACTTTTTACAAAACGGTTTAAAACCACTTTTGCACTTTTTGGGAATAATGTACATACGCGGCTTGTGTTGAGAAGTAACTTGCGAATCATTGTTATATCATTTGAATGCCTCTTAACGACGCGTAAGTAAAAGGCTTTATACCTCAAGGTTAAAAATTTAGATTTTGTTTAGTAAAAATTGATATTTATAGCAAATATATTTTTACACCGTTTTGTTGCAGAAAAAACCAATACGTCATTTTAATAATTTAGACGTATCTTTGTGAAATATGACAACTTGACGTAACATTTCGACGTATCAACATTGTCATTCGCAGAATGACGTATCATTCTGACGCAAGTAACATGCCATCTATCATACTGACTTATCTAAATGACGTATAATCTTTTTCTATTGCAGACCGTTGTAAGAAACATTTTTCTAAAGGAAACATGAATTTTCACTTCTAGTGTAATTTTTATGCACAGTGATGTAATATCTGTAACCAATGTGTCATTCAGTGGAATTTAATTGGGATAAACATGTCTGGTTTTCAAATAGGATTAAAAATAAATTCAAAAAATTTCAATGCTTATTTTCTCATTTTCGTCTAAATGTTACTTACGTCCATTTGAAAAAGTACTCGAGAATTGGTGTGGGTCTCATTAAGATCATCATCATCTCATTAAGAATTAGCTCTGTAGTATTTTGATAACATAATAATATTAATAACATTCAAATAGTTTCATTGATTACAAAAAAAATTTATTTCTATTATAAGGGTTAACCAAAACAGTCTCAAAAAAATCTTTTTGTATTTCCTTTTAGAGAAAAGAGCAGTCTGATCGTTACATTTTTTTACAAAACAAAACATTTCCAGTGTAGCGTTGGGTCGAGCTATTGAAGTGTATAGCTGTAAAATTAAGTAAACTTTACATGATTTTCAATTTCCGTAACCCACAGTGTTTTCCAGGCTGAACCTTGCGAAAGTCACAATAATAAACCTTCATCAAAAGCTTCACATTAAAATGACCAATGTCATCCGCTGTAGACACATATTGATGCAGCAGAAGGAATTTAAAAAGTTTTCGTAGTCAAATTTAGCAGAATATTTTTTCGTACTGAAGACCAAACATCCGCTTCGTGCTATTCCATTAAGTGTTCCTGCAGAGGAATCTGCCGCCTAAGTCGCAAGATCTTAAAAAATAAAGGTATAGACAATGAGTTCCAAAAAGGTTCCTTCGTCGTCTTCTGGGAGTCGTTCGATCGACGATTGTCTGCCTTCCACATCTGCTTGTAGCAGTAAGCAGCTAAATTCCTCATCACCGAACAGAGAGAATTGCAGTAGCAGATCCATAATTTCCAGTACATTTTCTACCCCGGTAGAACCATCTCCGTCGAAATGGGTGAGTCTCAATGTTGGTGGAAAAGTGTTCACTACAACTCTCAGTACGCTATTGAATAAAGAACCTGGCAGTATGTTGGCCCGGATGTTTGCCCAGGAAGACGCTATGTGTCCCAGTGATAAGGATGGTCATGGTGCCTATCTGATCGATCGTAGTTCGCAATATTTCGAACCGATATTAAATTATCTCAGGCATGGACAATTGATCTTTGATGGCCATTTGAGTCCTGAAGGAATTCTGGAGGAAGCCAAGTTTTTCGGCATCGAAGGATTGATTCCACAATTAGAAAGCTTGGTGCAACAGCAACAGGCAGTCAATATGGAGGATCTTCCTTTAACGCGAAGAGATGTAATAAGTGCTCTGATTAAGACTTCACACATGACTGAACTGCGATTCCAAGGCGTTAATCTGGCAGGGGCAGATTTGAGAAAGTTGGATCTCCGCCACATAAATTTCAAATATGCCTGCTTGCAACGGTGCAACTTATCACTTGCCAACTTGAACTATTGCTGCTTGGAACGGGCAGATCTTAGCTTCGCTAATCTGGAAGGTGCCCAATTGCTGTCCGTTAAAGGACTCTGTGCCAATATGGAGGGGGCAAATCTGCAGGGCTGTAACTTTGAGGATCCCTCCGGAGTGAGGAGTAATCTGGAAGGAGTGAATCTGAAAGGAGCCTGTTTGGAAAACAGTAACATGGCAGGAGTGAACTTACGGGTAGCTAATTTGAGGAACGCCAACTTGAAAAACTGCAATCTGAGAGCAGCTGTTCTTGCCGGAGCGGATTTGGAGGTAGGTTGAGAGTATGTCACTCAATGTTTCAATTTGGTTTACCATGTTACATATTTTAGCGGTGCAACCTTTCCGGAAGCGATCTACAAGAGGCAAATTTAAGGGGAGCGAACTTCAAAGATGCTCAACTTGAACTAATGCTGACTCCACTGCATATGTCCCAGGCAATACGCTAAATAATGAAAAAGTATATATATTAGAACTCTAAATACTGAAAGGATTGATTATTGCGTAGTTTTTGGGTGATATATAGAAATTCTCATCGTGAGAAGAGGTATATATAGAAATAATAACATTGTTTGACTGATTGTATTCGGCGGAGTTTCTTCCGGTTTGCTAGGAAACTCCCCTGGTAATTGCTGTAGTTGTTGGCTACAGATAGGCGTAACAGTGCGTTTTAGCTGCAATAATAAAATTTAATCAGTAAATATTAACGTCAACGGGAAGCACGTAGGTCTTTCTCCGATTATAATAATATTAATATATTTAACCATTAACCACAAATAAAATGAACGTTGAAAAAAGCGAGTGGAAGAGGTAATTTATTCGATCCCCAAAGGCCATTGATATAAGTTATACATAGAATAGAGTTTTGTACGTGAATGTAATTTGAAAGCTAAAAAACGTGTAGAGGAATCCGTTGTTAGATGATTTTCAAAGTTCTAACGGTTTTGAGGACGCTAAAACCCAAGTTGCCCAATATCATGATGTCAGGCGAGTGGGATATACCGCGTTAACAATAACAACTTACGATCTCCGAGCTCTATATTCGTCAAAACCGCCTTGATTCAATCCCAAGAAGCAGCCTTAGTCACTCTTGCTGTCAAACTGGAAGTAACCACCATAAGACCTCCTATTTTTTCGTATATTTCATATTGTGGCTAGTACTTCAGTCATTCCCGATTTTTCTCCCTCGTCCAGTTGGTCGCAATTATGAGTCCATCTCACAAATTATCGCCTGCGTTTGCAGTAGCAATCGAGCCTGCCCCAACCGTGCCGAGCTTTTGACGTTCCGCAAGAAGGCGTCCACCGAGTCCCGGCTTGATCAATGCCGTCCGTCATCTCAGATGAACGAGGAGCACTTCCAGAAGCTCCGATTCCAAGTACCAAACTTACCGCAACGCTATTGAAACCACCGCCAGGCCAACCACCCGTCATCCTCCTTTCAGCAACGATTTGCGGTAGCCGCCACTGGGTTGCAGTATCTCCACGCAACCACCCGCCGATGGACAGCTCAACTGCTCGGAGCAAATGGTGGAGTTCGTCCTAGAGCTGTACCGCCAACTACGTTCCTGCCGCTCGTTGAAGGAATAGCTCTAAGCTGCCACATCCATGACGACGACGTTCGTATTCGAGTACGGACCGTAAAAGCACCATCAGCATCGTTAATTGGAATGCTTGTTCCAACCAAAGTGATTGAGATCGGTGACTTCCTTAACAGGAAAGACATCGACATTGCCATCGTCACGCAGGGATAAGGCGCGACTTAAATCTCTAGCACACGTAGTACACGCTGCTACGAGACAGCACATTAAATTTCAAAGAGACGTGAAAGTGCAGTCTGTACTCCCGTGCACCCTTGTTGTGCCGTGCGCTCAAAGCCGCACATCTCATTTTGAATTTCTCGTCTCTTTGGGTGCTAACGATTGCACTCTCCCTTGTCGTTTCTGTGCAAACACAAGTGCAAAAAACGGCAAAAGACACAGCGGCATGGTCCGGACTAGTATGTGAATAAGGATTTTAATAAAAAATGTCCCTCTATGAACCCATACAATGCCTTATTGTTACTAGCATCAAAACTTTTCATTTTGCTACCATTTACCAAAGCATGAGCCAAAGCACAGAGTAAAGCACTGAGTAGAGCGCTGAGTAGAGCAATGTGCATTACTCTTTATCTCTGAAAGAGAAGTGCATGTGCGGCTATCTGTCTCTCGTGCTGCTACGAAATCTCTCGCACTTTCGTTTTGTGCGCTCTTCTGAAACAGGAGACGCACACTTGAAATTGGGTGAAGCACTTGCCTATTTTGCACTACTCTGTGTTTTTCGACAATCCCTGCCTCACGGAGACGCAACCTGAACTTAGCGTTTCCATCTCAGGCTTCCGGATTGTATGACTTGATCGTTGCGGCTCTGATGGAGGAGGCCCTACTCAACAACATCAACTGCCTCCTGCTTCCGAGCTTCCAGCTGCAGTTTATCGAAGCCATCGGAGTCGCAAGCAAGCCTGCTCTGCTAAAGGGACAACAACGGTCCTACGAAATGACATCCACCAGCTAACTCAGAGACTGAAAGATTTATTTTAATATTAGTCAACGGATAAAATGTGTATCCCAATGAAAACGAACTAGGGTAGGGAACGGCTTAAGCACCCCGGGACCTTATTCCAAGAACGGAGTAAACGTTAACCTACAAAGCTCATTTTTTGCAGTATGATGCTCCATCTAGTGAAGAACCATACTGCAAAAAATGAGCTTAAACCGTTCCCTTCCCTATGTCTTAATAAAAGGACAGCTACAATTTAAATCAACATAAATATCTTTTAAAATTGCACTTAAGAGCTAAAGTTAAACACGTGGTAGACAATGGCAATACATGTTTAACACGGGTTCATGTACACCATACCTAGTCCTCGGTCGCCGGGCTGCAAAATGGTGAGTCGACAACTGTGATGGAGCGTGCGTCCCCGCAACATAGCTCTGGTCCTCACAAGTTCCTACCTCATGCTTCCACGGGTCAACAGATGACAAAGACCGCCAGCTAAGGGTTGCGTACTTAGCTGGTAGTGCAGCCCGGGCACTGTTGTCCTTCTGACATCAGCTAGATTGAGGAGGTGCGTGCCGAGCGTCTGTCCACCAAGGAGGTGCGGCTCAAACAGCGGCTGAGTAAGAAACGCTGTATCTCGTCAGCCTATACCTTAGGAGGCAGTCCACCAACGCAATGTAGCCAGCGCGGTAAGTTAGCATGCTGAAGTCTTACCTACCACGAAAAATGTAAGTATTCTTTATTTTGTGAGATTTTTCCTCATTTTATTGCCCACAACTATTTTATAAGGAACAGTAGAAATTTGCAATATCCCAGTACCTTTACTAGTGCAAATAAAAACAAAAATAAATGTGTTAATTGAATCTAAAGTTCAGTATAGCCGTGCAATTTTCATTTTGTCTTAACTATTTATAAATCATTTACACTAAAAATGTCTACTGTTCCTTTAACAACTATATAACGGGGATTCCCTGGGGGGGTGGGGGGTAGCCTAAGGCAGTCGAAGGATTTGTTGACTGGACAAGGGTTCGTGGAGTAGCCAGTCCCTGGTCATGCGAAGACACGCGGCCTTCTGGCCGTAGTCTTCTGAAGGTCCTCACTGAGATCGGCTGACCCTGCTACAAGAAGCCATCACGTAGGCTATTCTCTCAGAACAACCTGCTGAGAATAGTCCTGCAGCCATAGATAATCCTTGCACTGATGGTGGGTTCTTATTACACATCACATCACATCACCATACCTAGTCCTCGGTCGCCGGTTATTCGAGAAAGTCGAGTGTTGATGTCAAGAAGACTAGAGCTTAGAAGCTTAGAGCAATCGATATGCCCCTGCAGGAGGTCGCCGATGAAACACGCCCTTGCGAAATTACGCCTTGCTTCCAATAGCTCCAAGTTGATAAGCTTGCAGTCATTTTCGTAGCTTGGTAAGTTTCGTGGGTCGCAAAACAAATAAATCTACGCTGGACGGCTTCTATCCTCAGGGTGGCGTTTTGGTAGAATGGAGACCAGACGACGATGGAATATTCCAGTATTGGGCGAACCAAGGACCAATATAATGCCTTAAGACAGTACACGTCCTTGAAGCTTTTAGCAAAACGAAATATTAATCCTAGCTGCGAACAATATTAGCAATGTGGTCCTTGAACGTCAGTTTGGAGTCAAGCATGACTCCCAGATCCCTCACTGTCGTTTCACGCTTCAATTTCACCCCTCTTATGGTGTAGTCGTAGGAAAACATCGCCCGTTTTTGCCCGAACGATATGACCGAGCACTTGGACACATTAAGTGCCATCCTGTTTAACCGGCACCAATCTTAGAATGCTTCTAACTCATGTTTCAGACAGGGGCAAATTATCATCGCCGGCGACCTGAACGCAAAACACGAAACCTGGACGAATACCCGATGCAACCGGCACCATCCTACAGGAGGACCTGTAAGAGGGCCATTACACGATTCTGGGCCCGGTGCTTTCTCCCGGTTGAGCAGATCCGGTGTCCATTCACCAATCGCCATCTTCCTCACCAACATGGAAAACAACATCGCTCAGCCGGTCGTTCTCCAAAAACTCAGCTTGTACCACTGTCCATTGGTGGCCGAAGTTGGTCAACCGGCATCTGATCACCAGCATGGGAGAGTTTCCGACAGCACGCAGACCACAGCGTCGATTTCGACGTGCACCTCGAGTCGGTTCATGACATCGATCGGCAGATGCAAAGCATCGAACCGGCGATCTTCCAGGCTCGGCAGCAACATATACCAGTGATAGATCAGGTGAACAACTCTGTACCCATTGATAGACCCACTGAAGATTTTTAAAAGCCGCTTTTTACATTCGCTCAATAGCGTTCGAAAGGCTGATGCTGAGGGCAACTAGGCGGATTGATGTCTTTCTCATCGAAATTTACACCCAAAACAGTGGTGAGGTACTATGATTCTGATGTACAGGAGCAACCGCTTCTGCATTGATTGTTCCAGTACACAGAGACAAATTTGATAGTCAATTTTACCATTATTGGGGGTAAGGATGACTAGTATAGTTGTTTTGAAACGACTATGATCATGGTCAAAACGACCATTAAAAATAGTTGATTCAACATTTACCATAATGTCGGAATAGTCCTTGTTACCATGATCATAGTCAAGTATACCATGAACGTGGTGAATTCGTCCATTTTCATGGTTATTTTAACCATTATATGCAATAGTCATCTTGACTACACGCAAAAAAAGGCCCAGTAGAAACTACCATTCCGAGGGTTAAATTAAGCGCAAAATACCAACCAGTTTCAGCTGACTATAAATGCGTTTGATTTTACCATGCCTGCGATTAGATCAACCATGGTGCGGTTGATATCAATATGAGGTCTGTCAAATATACCACAAACGTTGATGGTTTCACCATAAACGTAGTAAATTTGACTGAAAATTCATGGTAGTTTTAAAGATAGGCGTAGTCGGGTAAAATGGTAGTTTTTACTACAAGATTTTTTCGCATGTACGATTTAATTGTCGGTATAACGATAGATTTTTTCTCAGAGTAGAGTAAAAATGCACAGAAACAAACGCGTTCACGAAAATGAAAACGGACCGTGAACTGAGTTCACGTTTTCATGATTTTTACCCAAAACGTGAACTAGTTCCCAATTACGTGATTCAGTTCACGGTGTATTTTTGCTTGCTCTTGAATTCATGACTGCAGTTCACGGATCCGGGAATGGATTTTTTCCGTGTGGTAGACCTCATACCGCAGGAACATATTGCGTGCATCGCTTAAATTCTACGACGGCAGTGTAATATTGTGGACCTTGAAGGGGTTTTGAGTCTTCTTTGACAAAGGTCTCGTCGTCCATCAAATTACATGTATCCGGTCGCTGCAGAACTCGCGAATACAATTTCCGGGCCCTTGTTGCTGCGCGCGTTGCTTCTGTTCTACACTTTGTTTGGCGATTTTTTGCTCCTCGTAGGTCTTCAGGTTGTTCCGTTTCTTGATACGTTGAATCATTCCGACGATGGTTCCCGCTTTATTGGCCAAATCACGAATCGACATTAATTTGTTTACATTAATTGTTATGTTATGTATTCTCCGTGCGAGGAGTAACGATTATGATGTAGAAGGAGATGTTCGCTCATCACCATGAGGCACCAAGAGTGAACAACAATGTTTTTGGCTAGAATGAAAGATGTGAAGAGAAAGTGTTGAAAGGTCCGTCAGAGTGCGGCAGGTAGGAAAATTAACAGATGTTTTTGAAAATTGAGCGAAAGGGCATGTATCCAATGGTACTCGAACCATGGACGTCAATCTTTGCCTAACATCCCACTGCGGGGTAGGTTGTAGCGACGGAACCAGTCCGCCACTTCAACAGGCAAAAATTGAACGTCTTTCCATGCGTCAATTTTTGCCTGTTGAAGTGGCGAACTCGCGTAATGAATTCAAAAGCGCTTTGCCAATTGTTCCATAGTTACACTCTTTCACGTAGCCATGTATCCTAAACCATAAAATTCGGGACATTTTGAAAACGAAGTATTTAAACCGTGCAAACAAGTAAACAAACGAAATATGATAGCTAAACGCACAGCATGCTATGATGAACTCATAAAAACCATCACAAATACATGCGTACAACGCAAACGTACGTGGATAGCTTATTTTCGATACATTCCTTAATGCACCAAACGGTTTATTAAAGTTTTTTTTTTGCATTTTCATTGGTTATTTTAAAACTACAAATAATGGCATTTATTTTTGTTCAGTAAAATGAAAACCTTATATTCGGTAATCTTATTTTAGCTTGTAGTACTATAGATCATTGCACGATGGCGACATCAATGCAGTTTTGACAGTTCCGGGAGCTTGTTTACTTGGACTTAGAATATTTTCGGTGAGATCGGTTTGAGATTTTGTGCTCTAAATTTATTACGGTTGAAGTAAAACGGCAGGAAAACAGACACCAGTGCTTATTTTAACATCGTTTCCCGAATCTTATCAGTACAAAGTTCAGAAAAAAGCTAATGAAATTTTTTGTTTCAGCGGTTCAAATTCTAACACCTTGTAAACAAGCTCCTGAACTGTCAAAAAAGTAAGGTTAATACATTCGGTGTTTTCTGTAGAACAATAAAACAAAAAGATCAAACATGGAATTTGTCTCTGGAAATGTAACGAAACTACCTAAAATTTGGTTTGACAATTTATAAATTCTAATTATATAAATTACAAATCGATTTATCTCGAATCGATTCCTCCGCAGTCCATTTCTTCTCGAATCGATTCAGCAGAATCGATGTTTTCAGTATAAAATGCCCATTGCTAGTTTATTTTTGTTTTTGAGTAATGTTCCAAAAACTATGCACTCGTCACTCGTTTTCATACAAAAATAATAAAAAGTCCGAATAGTGCCGTCTTCCAATTTGTGTATGTGTATCCTAACGTATGCAATAAATTAACCATTGGCATTTGCAAAGGATTTGCAGTTGAGCCTTATGAAAGAACTAATTTTAAAAGCGAGCTACCTAGCGGCCACCAACCGAATGGGAAACAAACCGAGGAACCATCTGAGTACGATCAAACAAGACAACGGCAGTTTTAGGAATTGTTTCATTTGTTGTATTAAGACGAGTTTTTCGAGCATTACTCAAAAACATCAAAAAACCCATCGCCAAAATTTCACCAAGTGAGGTGGTTGTAGGTAAGCTTACAAGCTTATGAATTAATAAACAAGAAAATACTTTTCCAAACTATTTTCTTTCACTGTGGAAAATTTAGCGGGAATTATTTTCAAGATTACATTTTTTCCAATTTTTTTAGAAAATCTCATTATAGTTGGAAAAAATAGTTCAACGATGAAACGTTCTTGAGTTATGCATTTTCGAAGTTATTTTTTTTTCTTTAATTGGCGTTTTCCAGGAAAACTGGCAACCCCGAATTTCTTTAGTATTGTTTTTTGTTCATATATCCATGGACAAAGTTTCGTAACAATCTGAGTCCCTTCGGCCCAAACCATTACGATAATAAAAAAAAAATCATATTCAAATGTTATCTAACGTCAACTATGCGGTCGTGCCTTTTAGAGCAAGAAATCATAACTTGATAACTGACCTTTGAATTTTAGAGCGCTGCATAAGAGGTAAAATACCTGAGGATAATACCATAAAAACGTTCCCGCTATATTATGCAAATACCAAATTGAGTTAAGACAGCACCAAATAGTACCTCTCAGGTATTCCGAGGTATCCTAAATAACATTTAGGTATTTCGCTTAGATATTTTACCTCTTATGCTGTGGTCTTAAGGTGAAACTGGAACAAGTCCTTTTTCCATATGATTTATAGGTTCGGTTAATTATTACTTCACGATTTTTTAGACCAAAATTCACAAACAAAACAAAACAAACAACGCTGAAATAGCTAACCAATGGATGCTCCAGTGGAGCAAACAATTCCTGAAAATTTAACGCTGGAAGTCCTAATAGTATTTGAGGTTAGTACTCAGAAAACTTCGAAGTGATAGGGACTTGATCCCGTATGTCCTTAAATACCAAGGCCAGTTATCATTATCAAAAATGAGGTATTCATAAGTTATTTTCAACCCATCTAATTTTTCTTTGCTCGACGACTGAAACCACAAAATCTGAGGTGCACACACTTAATCACAGTTTGCATGTTCAGTAATTTGTTTTACAGTTTTGGCGCCGTAAAACACCAATATTACTGAACAATCGGCTTTTCATAAAAAAAATAAACATTTGTTCAGCGAACCCCAAAGAAAGAATACCGAATTTTCGGTAAAATAAACGTTTTACGGGACATCACAAAGTTTCAGTAAAAATAATACCGAAATTTCAGTATTTTTGTGTTGTACTGAACTTCAGTTGAGAAAAAAAACCAAATTACTGAACCCATCAGTACTCTGAAAACCATGACTTGTCATACCTTTACGTTGTTTTGTGGTGTGCATAAAATTAATTATTCGGTTCAAAATGGATTCAATCATCGAGCAACGTATGGAAATCGATGGAGGGGATCAGGAATTATTTTGTAAGTAAATTTTTCCATTAAATTTTGTTATTTTAGCTCTAATAAATTGAACAACGGACACGTCAACAATTTCGTTATTTTTTCAGCACGATGAACCATTCCTAACCAACAAAAGCGACATCCCCATACTCCATATGAAAGGAAATTTTCCAGAGGATAATTACCGGCAGCTATTTCGTGGTTTTTATCCTCTAA
This sequence comes from Aedes japonicus, assembly GCA_034211315.2. Lineage (NCBI taxonomy): Eukaryota > Metazoa > Arthropoda > Insecta > Diptera > Culicidae > Aedes > Aedes japonicus. Next base: position 102,596 of record JASCZW010004627.1, on the reverse strand, counting down.
AGTTATTATTAATCATGAATCATGTACGCAAATATCAAAATAAACAAAAGTTAAAAGAAAATTTCTTGCTTCCTTCAAGACTTATTTTATTTTCAACCTGACACTACCAAAAAAAAAAAAAGGATTACCGAAACCCAGCAAACCGAAGGCAAACAAAGAAATTACCGAAAAATTCAGTAGTCGGGTTTGACAGTTCACGATTTGAACTTTTACGGAGTTTTCAGCAAAGCAAAATACTGCTCGATGATTACTGGATTCTCAGCTGTTTGAAAACTCAGTAAAATTTTACCGACTTCGGTAATTAAAACTCTGTGTGCAGTAGAATCAGAGTGAATACATCCGGATCGTATCACTTCAAATAAACAAATATACAATGTGAAAAATGTATCTACGGTTTTTCAAGAGTCCAGATTTTCAGAGATGAGAAGTAACCATGAAAACAGTCAGGTCGATGAAATGGTGTCTCATGCATGGATTGCCTCATGATACTCAGTACATAACTTTAGGCGTTTCCAATAAAGTCTCCACGAGTGCACGTTCATACATTTCAATCCGCTCGAATGCCTCGGACTTGAGACAGAGTTGACCGTCTGGTAAGAGCGACGCATTGGTAGCAAATGAATGACATCATTTCTTAAAATAAACTCGAGTTAATGTTGGTTATGCATATTTTTTTTGTTTGCTAGTTCCAATATTTCCAATTATTCGGGGCAAGTAACTTATGCCAAACATTGCCTCAAGGAAAAACAAGTCGAAAATTATGCATTACAGCTCATAGATAAAACTTATAGCAATGAATTGGGTTTATAATTTTTGCATCAGAGATCCACATGCACATAACGAATGTATCTCCACTAGATTCGACATAATGAAAAGGCTTTTAGGCATCGTTTTCATCGTTCTCCTTCGTATAGTTGACCAAATCTCACAACAATTTCCTTCGGGTGGTGGTAGGTAAAAGGGGGAAATCCCAACACTGCGATGTCCATTTAAATGCGTACAAATATGTATATAGAGGCAAGACGATGGCCGAATGTATGATCGCGAGTTTCTCCTCTTTTGGCAGTCGAGGTTCGCGATTTACGAGACTCGTTTTTCGATTTGGCCGAGGCTGCAAAAAAGGTGACCATTCCTTTCGAATACTCTATGCGGGGGACTTGTGTGTTGTGTGCTCATTTAATAAACCTACCTCTTCGTTGCTTGAACTTCGTTTCTCAAGAGACTCTTACGGACCGGTCCTAGCGAACGCTGATGAAGTGCCTTTGTTCGCCAGTGTTGGATGCTGTTGCGCCGTTGTCGTTGACTTTGGGCACGAGCGACCAATCAGCGAAGGCGTCAGAAGGAGTGCCTTGTGCGGTGATCCAGATGTAGGACTATTGTCATCTATAACCGGTATAAGATGCTTGGAATAGGAAGTTTGATGTGTTCTGCAAAATCACACGTAAAAGCATACCGTCGCTGTTGTTATGGTGGCGAAGCGAAACTTGCACGAAGAAAATAACAAGGTACTCTGTCAGACATCCATTCGCAATGGTTAATGCAAGATTTATAATCCTAGCTGGTCGGTATGGGTCTTGTTAGTTGAACCTTATTTTATTGCGAGTCGTCGGCATTAATAGGAAGTGGCGCCATACGGTGTATGTTCATTGGTTTGCTGACTTATCAGGAGTGATAGGAATGAAGCGATTTGTAAAAATCTTGGAAAATTGGAAACCTGGAAAACTCAAGATCGATTTCACTTTCGACTTTTATGATAGGCATTGTGTCAATAGTAGTACGCTCCAGAGTGCAACATTTTGGAAAAGTTTCAACATGAATCTAAATACAGCAGATCATTTTATAAGACGTTTCTGATCTGAGATTTTCATTTTAAATGAACTGGTATCAAGCATTGTGCTAACGGTTATGGATGAATCCACGTTGAAAAAAAAGAAGAAGACACCGAGTGGTGATAAATCTGTCATCCGTTGTTAAAGTATAGGACGAACATTTTAAAACGCTTTTAAAAATTCAAATGAAATTTTAATTAGAAGCAGTTTGTTGTATGATGGAAGAAAATAATGCCCCTGTTTTGCAGTTTTGGATTTTTCTTCCATCACACAACAAACCGCTTTTACTTTAATTTTTTTTTTCAAAAAATCCTGCAACTGAGATAGAGTCACGCCCCCTGGTTTTAGTAACGAAAATGTGTAAACAATCCATGATTTCGGTAGTGACGTAAGCTCCAAAAACAAGCGGAATGATGAACAAGGCAAGTTTAGTTTTCGTCCGCAGCCTTTTAATGCACAAGAACGCATTTTCACGAACTGAACAGCACCAAAAACCGAAAACAAGCATTCCGCCTTGTGATTTGCTGCTGTTGTGAATCGTTGTTCTTGGGAATCTACGTCACGCATGTTTACAAAATTCAGGCTGTCATCATGTCACGAACACAATGACAGTATTTTGCATTACACTAATCCAACTTAACCACTTCAGCTCCACCTGTATAGATCTCATTGATCTGGTATCGGGTTGTTCGTGTTTCAGCAAAATTGAGCGTTTGATATCAGCCGGTACTCTGTGGAATTTCTGTGGTGAAGAAACGAAAAATAAACCGAGCTCAACTGTGTGTTTAGAAACTACAAGATTCTGCATGCCAAATTATAAATTATTTTTGCATACAATATTTATGGTTCTTGTATAATTTCGCTTGTGGACTCTAGTTAACTGGACATCTTAATGATGCTTTCCTGCTCATTTCTCACCCAGTTGGTCTGGTATCAATTCCAGTTGGCGCCGTTGCTGGGATTTTCTGAGGCGACAAATCTTGATCACGTCTTCCTTCAGAAAAGGAAGTAAAGTCGTTAGTCCCGGCCCAAGTGTTGATAGGTTCAGCATATAGGTTTCAGGTCGTCTTCTTGACCGAGGAGCCTGAAAGTCCCGTTAATACCGCAAAAAAACAATGATCAATTGCAATAGGCAATTGAATTTAACATTGAATCGTTCTTCATCCCTTCATGTGAGTTTCGTATAAACTTGCGTTTTTCGCAGCACAATAAAATGAATCCCCAATTTTTGCAATTGCAAGCATAGATTCACGACAAATCCACGAAATCCGCGGAATTCGTGGGAATCGCGAAATTAGCGTCTGGTTTATCAGCTCTGCATTTGACGCTTTTCTGAATAACAGCCTGAGATATAGTAGGTGAGGATATCTATCTATCTATCTATATTTATATAAAAATGAATTTCTGTCTGTCTGTCTGCCGGACCCTTATAGACTCGGAGACTACTGAACTGATCGGCGTGAAAATTTGTTGCAGGGGTTTTTGGGGCCGAAGAAGGTTCTTATGATGGTTTGAGACCCCACCCTTCTCTGGAAAGAGGGGTTCCCATACAAATGAATCACAAATTTCTGCATAACTTGAGAACTCGAGATCAAGCAAATGGAACCAAATTTGGCAAGTGGAGGTTTTTGTAGGCACGAAATGAATCTTGTTAGAAAATTGTTGGAGAATGATCCTTTGAAGGCTCACTGGGTCGAATAGAAAAAATTGCAATCAAATGCACAGTTTGGCTTCCGTAAGAACAAAGGAACAAGTGATTGTCTAGCGCTGCTTTCCTCAGTTATTCAACTGGCCTTTGCGCACAAGGAGCAGCTGGCTTCAGTATTCCTGGACATTAAGGGGGCTTTTGATTCAGTTTCTATTGAAATCCTGTCAGGCAATCTGCAGAGATGTGGACTTCCCGGAATTTTAAATAGTTTCTTGCACAATATTTTGTCAGAAAAGAACATGATCTTCTCACTTGGAGAACTGACAACTTCCAGGACTAGTAACATGAGCCTGACCCAAGGCTTATGCCTACGTCCCCTTCTTTAAAACTTTTTCGTCAAATACATTGACAATGGGTCCTCCCTTAGCTCAGTCGGTGAAGGCGCAGCTACAAAGCAATACCATGTTGGAGGTGACTGTGTCCTATTCCCGGTCTGGTCTAGGGACTTTTCGATAAGGAAAATTCTCTGGAAGTGATTGTACTTGCAACACAATCAGGCTGTTGCCAAAACGTAGCCGGTACTGAGATCTCTGGTGACTTAGAACGCTAAGTACAACCTGCATGAAAGCTAATTGAGCTGGCTTAAAACGGTTTACATGCCGTGCAACTTGCTGAACAGCGTTTTCTTACAATTATGGTATTGGGCTACGATTCTGACAGCTTTCTTATTGCTAGAATTCAGATAGAGTTTTACCGAGAAAAGAACTTAGTCACCTGAAGCCCAGCTAATTTTTTTGGGCAGAAACATATTTCAAATTAAAAACTGCAAAATGTGGCACATGGTGGGGGCTCATCCGGGAGACCTCATAACTCTTTATAAAACAACTATTCTCTCTGTTCTTGAGTATGCGCGGTAGGACGATTTAACTCAATTTTGAACCGGGTTTGACTAACTTTCGTCAAAAGTGCAGTCACTCATATATGAGTAAATGTGACTGGGATTGACAAGTCGACATATCTAAGACACAGACACCCGATGACCATTACTTCATCTTCTCGGACAGCCCCTGTTCGATCGAGGCTCTTGGACCGATGAAACCTAGTAAACACTCTTCTGATTTCCATTCAAAACTAAGGGAACAGATGAGTATGCTGGTCGAAAGATCATATTTGATCACCTTTGTATGGAGCCCTTCACATTGCTCAATCCCAGGCAATGAGAAAGCGGACTCGATCGCAAAGGTGGCCTGGGTGCGGGCGGCCAGGAAGGCGATGTGTATGATAGACAAGTTTCACACGATGAATATTACCATTTAGTGCGTCAGAATAGCCTTTCGAGTTGGCAAACCGATTGGGACACCAGAAATCTAGGACGGCTGTTATATTTCATCATTCCTATTGTATCATCGAGGGCGTGGTTTAAGGACTTGTACGTTAGCCGTGATTTCATCCGTGTGATGAGTAGTCTTATGTCCAACCACTACCAGTTGACGTACCTCCAATCTCGACAGTAATCTCGACGCATCGCACACGACGCCCCAAAAACGACTTTTGAATACCGTAGACGCCCAAGGACAACCTTATGTCTCTAGGAGATTTATATGCAATCGATTTATGTGTTTCTCCAAATGTCTAGTATAAGAGTTTAATCTGCTTGTGGTTTTTGCTTTATTTAGTAGTTCGTCTTTGTTTTGTTCCGATATCTTGAGGAGTCTCGGCATCGTCCAATGGTAACCACAACCGGCCGAGCCCCGACCATACCGCACATCGCAAAAGTGCTGGCGACAACTATCTGATCAGAAAAAAAACAATGAATTATCGGCTCCGTAAAGCTAACGCAAATGAGCATCCCAATTAAATGAACTAGTTTATAAGAAAAACTTGTTAGTATATACTGTATATCAAGTCAAGAAAAAAAATGAAAATAAAATATACAAACAATTAACTAAATTAATTTGATTTGCATTAATGCTGTAAGTAATTTCATACAAATTTATATATTAAGATTAGCCGGCGTCGGTGATGTAGTGGTAAGCGTGACTGCTACTTAGCACCTCAGTGGGTCTGGGTTCAATCCCAGTCGACGTCGGTGGTTTTTCTGAGGCGAAAAAATCTGGTCACGTCTTCCTTCGGAAGGGCAGTAAAACCGATGGTCCCGACTCATATTCATGAGTCGTTTAGGTAGGGTCCAAGTGGTGGAGTCGTCTTCCTGGCGTCGGTAATTGTCACCATGTGACCATGTGAAATAGGCCGACCGAAAATAAAAAGAAAAAAAAATATATTAAGAAATTATAACTTTAATAAATATTATTGCATAGCTCAAAACTTCGGCAAACATACTTTTGCATATAAAAACTAATAAACGATACATTAAAAACTTAAAATCGTTCCACAAAAAACGCATTCATGACCCATAAAACTCTGGTCAATATCCACAATAAAATGTTTATGATCCATAAAATTCATCAATGTTATCCATAATTTATACAAAATTTAGCAATAAAATGTCAAAAATGTACCGTTATATATCTAGGGTATGATCAGTAAAATTGTACGGATTACCCATAAACATATAGCGAATGTTCCATAAAAAATTCAATATCATTCCATAAAGTTGTAAAATTGATCTACAGAATGTAACATTTGTGCACTAAAATACGTGCACATGATTCATAAATTATTGAAAATGTTCCATAAATAAATTGTCTATGATCCATATAACAATGAATAATAATCTATAAACTCATATAAATGATCCGTAGCAAATTATTCTTATAGAAAATTTTCTCAACTACAATTTTTCCAAACATTGGTTTTCAGAAAAAAAATCAAACAGCTCCTCAGTTAGACACACTATATTGTACAATGTGACATAGTAGCCACGATTTGTTATGCTGTACTCCAAGTGCTAGAAATATCAATGTTGCCTGCTGAGCAGTTGAGGATTGAAGAACTAAGGAAGTAGAAAGCGGTCGAAGTTTCCGATATCGTCTTCAAGTTAACGACTGATTCAAGCATTTGCCCGGTAGTAATGCAAACGGAGGATGTTTTTGTAGTTAGGTCCGACGAGCGATAGCGAGTTGGACGGCAAGCGTTTGCCCGGCATAATTTTATTAAAAAAATCTTAAATAACAGTTTGATCAAGCCTTAAATTTGACATGTAGAGTAACTGTCCCCATATTAATCTCATTGTTCCTTTATTCATCCTATGATGAATCAAACAATTGGGCAGTTGAAGGATTGGTTTTGTTTTCTAATAATGTTTGCTTACTTTTAATAACAACAACAAACATTACTAACTAATCCTGTCACCTGTTCATTGTTTAATTTCAAGTAGGATGAATTGCAAAGTGATGAGATTAATATTGGAAAATCTTCCCTAGTTCTTTACATGCAGGAGTTATCTTTAACAAATTTATTGGGAAACATGTGTCGTGATTGGATCAATAATTTATTGATCATGTATATATATTTAAGTTCACAAACGTTACATTCTAAGGATCAATTTTACAACTTTAAGGAATGATATTGAACCTTTTATGGAACATTTGCGATATGTTTAAGGGTAATCCGTACAATTCTATTGCTCATACCCTAGATATATAACGGTACATTTTTGACATTTTATTGCTAAATTTTATATAAATTACGGATCACATTGATACATTTTATGGATCATATCCACTTTATTATAGATATTGACCAGAGTTTAATGGGTCATGAATACGTTTTTTATGGAATGAATTTTAATTTTTAATGGATCATTTCTCCAGTTAAAAGGTGCAAACTTAGGGCTGCCCAAAACTTCCTATCTAAAAATATACGAAACTTAATCTCTAAATTTATGTATTAAAATTGCTAAATTTGAAAAGTTGTGATTCGTCTATAAATTTAATCGTATTCAATAAAAAAGTAAAATAATTAGTATTGAAAACAATACACTCAAATATATTATTTTCTACACTTATCTCTCCTAAATTGAAAATATAATGAACCAGTTAATTTGAATTTGAATAATTCCAAACTTGTCAAAACTTATGCATAGTTTACAGAATGTTTTTAACTTGAAGTATTATGCTCATTTATATAGTTTGAAAAAAATACTCATATCTATTTATTTTCAATATAATTTTGCTAATTGAGTGCTTTTTGATTTTTCCTATTTAAAAAATTATGATAGCATGTTTAACTATTTTTCAATTAAAAAATTCATTCCTTAATTTATTCTCTAGAATATCAAAATTAAAAAAAAATATGTTTTATTGTATTATTTTTTGTAGTTTAAATCAATGTATTAAATAAGATTAATATAGTTTAGTATTTTAATCTATATTAATCTATTTAACATAAATAAGGGAAATAAAAATTAATAGGTTTAATTAATATTTTTAAATAAATTTATAGTGAATATTATTGAAATAAAAAAATGGAATTAAATTGAATCCCTAAATTAAAAATATATTTTGATAAAAAACATTATTATATTATTATTATTATTATATTTATTTAATATGAATAGATAAAAAAACTACACGTTAATTATTCACTTGTTGTTTACTTTTCAATCAAATAAATTCAGTTTCCTTGAATAAAATTCAATTTGTTTTGAATTATATCGTTTTATACAATTGTTAATTTTAATACAATCAATCATCAATTTAATGGTTATAAGTAATGCAAGTATATTTTTACTAAGTGAAATCCTACATCATTTTCAAAGCATTACAGTCGTCAATTTCAATTTTTCATTTGATACTAAATAAAAATATAAATACAAAAATATACTGACTATTCCTGATCTATTTTTGATATTTTTAATAATAATAATTGGTTCTATATGATTAATGGAAAGCAATAATTGAAATAAAAATTTTAAATTACATCCTTACATTTTTCGGGTAACATGGACTGTGCCTGGGTACACCCCTGGGCGCTGGCAAAACCTTGAGGTAGTTTAACTTCAACTACCAGGTCCCAGGGCTGGTCTGGTTCTTTACCATTTTGGAAAGAGCACACAAGTGTTGCCAGATCAGTGGAAATGCAGCTTCTGATAATCCTTTAGTACTTCTTACCGATAAACATTATAGTTCTGAGATGGGGATCAATGGTCAAGTACAGTATTTGTAAATAGTAGAAATGCTGCATTTGATATAGAATCAGTTGAAATAGCTGAAATAGTTTCAAATCAAATCAAAACAAACTAGGTCACTTTTGGAAAGCATTACCAGATAGGGGAACTGTTCCATTATTCATCTCATGATCCATTATTCATATTAATCGGAAATGTAGGTTTGATGTATCAATCAATTGATTCCTTTTGTGGCTTGCTTTCAACAACAATTAAAAAAAATTAAAATATCAATGAATAAAAAGTACGAAATCAGAAATGAGATGAAAATGGGAATGGTTACCCTAGATGCTATACTTTTATCGAAATCTTTTAGCGTGAAGCGATTTTGCTTATTTAATTTCAGGAACATTCTAGTTTTGTCTTGATTCCGGTTAAATATTGTTCGCGGCGGAAGATACGAAAAAAGATACTAACAGTGGAACAAAAGGAGCAGGATCAGCGAGGAAACATCAAACATTACTGGTGAGATCTAAGCAATTAAAAATAAATACGAAATACATACTACTAAATACGTGCCATGATCGTAACAGATCATGTTGCGATAATGGAAGTGTAAATATAGTATAAATATCCAATTGATATAAGTATTGTGTTTATGCGGGGCTTGTTGTAAGTGAAAGTTGGAAAATGACAATTTGCTCGCTCGGTGACCAGCCTTTTCGTAAATTTGACATCCCGACCCAACCCAATGAGGTCTATACAGGTGGCAAAGAGCAAGATGTTTGTCAGTATTAGTAACGAAAAATGTGTAAATAAGCCATGATTTTGGGTAGTGACGTAAAACTCCAAAAACAAGCGAATGATATCAAAGCAAGTTAAGTTTTTGTCCGCAGCCTTTTAGTGCACAATAAGGCGTTTAAAAAATTCCCGAAAACAAACTTTCCACCTTGTGATTTGCTGCTGTTGTAAATAGTTGTTTTTGGCGATCTACGTCACGCATGTTTACAAAATTCGACTGTGCATCATCTCACGAACACACTTACAGTATTATGCATTGCACTTATACAACTTAACCACTTCTTCTACATCTGTATAGACCTCATTGGACCCAACCGAGCCGAGCGTTGTTATTTGAAGAAAAATAATCAAAACAAGTTGAACCGTTAAAACAACATCTTCATCTGGGGGACTTTCACTTCAATTTGAGTGTTTCTGATTTATTTTGAAAGTGTTATTTGCTAATTTCACGTTGATTGTGATATGTTGTGAAAAAATCGGTGCATCAAAACCCCGTGAAAGAAATTGAACGCAGCAAGACAACGAAGTGCTTTGCAGAGCTTGGCTGGATGTTTCCTACGATCCAATCCTGGAAACAAACCAGAACGTCGAAAACCTGTACTGAAGAGTATTCAAACTATACACTGCACGCAATATTTAGCAAAAGGAAACTGGTGCGAGAATAAATTTGAGTCTTATTGTGCTAGGTACCTTTTTATGAACGACCGGTGTGAAAGTAGGTGCACGCTAAACTCAGTTGACCCATAATCGCATAAAAGTGCACATACTCATTTATGGGTAAAGCTGACTTTACCCATATTTGAGTAAATTTGTACGGGAAAAAATACTCAAATATGGGTAAGTAGTAACGTACCCATAAATAAGTATGTGCACTTTTTGCGATTATGGGTATTATTTACCCATATTTGGGTAAACTGATCATAGCGTGTGGTTAAATCATAATAGGAACGCTCTCAGTCATCAAAATATTATCCAGATACGAACCCACCGATGGGGATGGTCTAAAGAGCGTAAGTATCAAAGTGTGAATCCATCATAGTAAGCTTAGAGGATATCAGGCGCCTGTATGTTCTATTCACTTGCTGTCTGAAGATTCAGGAAATAAATGCTAATTTTTTACAGAATAACTTTTGTCGTTCCAGCCATCTAGTTGAAAACGCATTTGAAAACGCATTTGAAAACATGTAAACAGATCTATACACGGAAAAAAATCCGTTGCCGGATTCATGAATATAAATTCATGAAATCATAAAATGTGTCACTTCATGACATTATGACTATGGTTCATGATATCATGACGAAAACCACAATTATCATGAATAATAACAACTGTTCGGTTGAAAATGAGTCATGATCGCCACAAGCGTTATTAAAAATCAATTCCCGTTTTGATGAATCCAACTCGGAATAAAATATCATACCGCTGAGTCATGGAATCATGACTCTATTTCATGCTCTTTATAACTGAAATTCCAAAAATCATGAACCAAAACAAACGTATCCATGAATTTGATTCATGGTCGCTCTATAAGCGTAACGCAAAACTGTCAACCCGTCAAAAATTTTCATCAATTCAATCGAAGCATGCCTACCGGTCTGGCGTTAATTTTCAGGTAAGGTTTTAAAATCCTAACAAATGCTCGAAAAAACTAACTTGTGCTTAATTATAGTGTGAAAACATCAAGAGCAATAGCTTACCGAGTAGTCGCAGCAGCAACGGGACACAGCAACGAAGAAGCAGCAACAAAACCTAGCGGTAAGTTTTTCATCTTGATTTCGACCTAATCGAATAGGGCAGAAATTAAAACGTTTTTATTCAAAAATCACATCAAGCTATAAGCTATTTGTGTCAAATAATTTTTAGGTTTGATTTTTTTGTTTTTAAATAGTTTGGAAATAGTTCAGAAGCCTCTGTTAAAGAGATTCAAGACAGTTTTATACTGGAGTTGAGGTAAGTTAGAAATCTTTGTAAATCGACAGCTTTGAAGACTATTACTAAATTAAAGTTCGGAAGTCTGACTTTGAATTCCAAACTTACTTCCGACCTATACGTTAATCACATGTCACCGTCAATTCGCGGTCAAGTCAAGATAGCAGCAATTAACGCATGTAAATGTAAAGCAATTTTATGTATAGCATCATACTACACAAAATGAGTGCCCTAAGTTCTTGTTAACCCCATGATTGGAATAGGGCCGGGTGATTGATCCGTTCTCTACCCTCTTTGGTCGAGTTGGTGTAAAAGTCGGAGAATCTCGTGACGAAGTTAGTATGACAGGTTTGTCAGACGGTTTGTCAAATCTGTCATAAGACACAGACACTAGAACTCGACCAAATTTTCAGGGGCGGAGTCAATGTTGTACACCTTACAATGTAACACTCGGCAATAGTGGGGCCTAGAAGCTACTTGACCGATGTACACGATAGAATCAGAACCTTCCTCGATCAATCTCTATAGAGATATTCTGCAGTATTCTGCAAACAAAGTTTAGAATGTTTGAATGCTGAAAGGTATACGTTCACTGAAGACAGAGAACGATTTGACGTAAACGTGCACTTTTATGCAGCACTTTTTCTGTTTATGTCGGAGTGACAACATCAATTTTTCTGAGAAATGAGATGAATATGGTAGCATCAGATGAAATATAGAACAGTTCCCTCATATTGACTAATCTAGCGTGATAGCTTTGGTGTGTGAATAAAAAAAGCAGGCAAGTTTTAATTTCACTTTATGCATTGTTTTTTTTTTTAACGAAATACAAGATTACTACTACAACCTTTATTTCAATTTATTATAGTCAACACCACCCGCCATGAGTAACTCTGGGCTAGTATGTTTCCTTTGCAATCGGAGATTCCCTGAAGCAAAAGTGTTGATGGCACATTTGTCAAGTGTCACTTCTCACCATCTGAACCAACACAGTCATTTCAAATGCGTCCAAGAAAACTGTGGCAGAAAATATATAAACAGTAGATGTTTTTGTACGCCATCTAAGAAAGGAACACCTTCAAATTGGAGCCGGAATTTGGAGATCTAAGAGGCTACATATTGCACCAGTAGATAACAGGTAATAGATAACTTCAACTATTTCAATTTGGACACTCCCAGCAAAATCAAATTGAAGTGTCCAAATAAAAGTGGTTTTTGAGAGAGCGTCCAAATTACGTTGTTTACCCTAATTTCACAAAAAAATATGATTGAAGGATAATTTTTATATATTTTGTTTTGTTTTAGCGTTGCTGATGCTTCAGACCACAGGAATGAATCTAATTCCGAGCAGTTATCAACACCACGAAATTGTGATACCATAGTTGATGATAGAGAATCAACACGAGGACTTATGGCAGGATATGCGAAGGCATCTTGATGATGATCTTCTAACATCAATTCAGAAAACTGGAACAGCATTCACCATATTTCTGCACAGCTTGCCTAACTATAATCAAGCAAGGTGTTTGAAGTTATCGCTTCATTGAAAAATATGGTTTTGGAACCATTGATGACGATTGCTTGTGAAGTCGTCAGACCAATTATTCCAGAAGTAGAGAAGGCTACCGTTGTTGAAACAATTTAATGAAGATTACGACATGCTTTCGATGTAGTTGACACTGAACACAAAATTTCAGCTAAGCTGTTGAAGAACAATGTCATTTCCAAAATGCCTGTTATTGATCAAGTTATGCATAGAAAATCGAAATCGAATGTGTACATTGGACTAGAGAACTTTTTACCAAATTTTCTCTATTGAAGCGAATATCGAAGCACTATTGGATAGCTATCAGCAGATCACTACTTCACCAGATGATGTGAATGATAATTTCGTGAAAGGAAAATTCTGGAAGCAAAAGATCGGAAAAAGATTTGACCAAATTTGCATTCCCTACTTTATTTTTGCTGATTCGTTTGAAATCAACAATCCATTGGGTTCGAAAGCTGGAAAGCAAGCTCTGACAGGTTTTTACTAAAATTTCCAGAGTTTAACAAGACATATTCACGGCAAAATTGATAACATGTTCCTGATCCAGTTCGTATATTCCGCTGTCGAGAAATCGTTCAGCAACAGAAGAAATCTTGAACCATGGTTCAAGAAATCATTCATCTAGAAGAAACACCTGTACGAATTCGTGTAAAAGGAGAAGAAAGGAATATATTTTTTTTATTTGGAGTTTTGCGTTGAGACAATTTGGACCTATACAGAATTTTGGACTTACAGTAGATCATTTGTTGCAAATCATCCGTGCAGGTAAGAAACATCGAAGAGCTGTCTTAAGGTGATTCCTTGTAGCGTCCACACTTTAAGATTTCAAATGAGTACGACTCGCCAAATTGCTACTTCGTGCTTGCTGTACTGCAGCAAACAAAGTAGCATTTTGGCAGGTGCAATTGCAACGGTTGCCGGTGAGTAGTGTGCGCTTGCAATCTCGAAGTGTGAATGCTTCAACCACCTTAACTGCCTTCATTGTCGCATTATTTTAACTAATCTCAATTTTTTCTATTTACTTGTGCAGGATTTGCTCAATGAATCTTGGAGGCATAAGGGTTAACACAGAAGACGATCCTGCTCTGTACCGCACCGAGAATTATATAATTCAGCACTGAAATCGATCGCTTTTTAGAAACATGAATCCGAAAACTCAGTTTTCAACACCATCCCTGACTTTCACGTTACCGACTTGAATGTTGTTGACTGCATGCATGACTATTATGAAGGTTTTGCACTAGATGCTCTTAGCTAGTTGCATTCTTCTTCGTTTCATTTCAAAAGGCTATTCATACTGAACCAACGCGTTCAGCGATATGATTATGACATCAATGAGCGAAAAAGTATTCCACCACAAATAAAACAGGAGAATTTAAAGTGTCTGAAAATCAAAATGTCCGAAGGACAGATGAAGTGCTTTGTAGATAATGTCACACTAATGATTGGAGACTTGGTGCCGGCTGGTTATGAATAGACATTTCTCGTAACTAAAGTTGGCTCATGTATAATGAAACCGTCATTCACTACCAAGGAAATAAAGTTAAAATATTAAAATAAAGTTAAAATATCTCATCAAATGCACATTAACATAATATAAAACTAATTTTATAATCACCTTAAGCCAAAAGCACACTTCCTTACTCATTATCCGCTTGCAATCGAGTTGACAGGACCTACTCGATTTACATCAACGTTCATACCAGAAATGAAACATAAATACTTTAAAAAGATAGCAACAAGCACATCATCGAGGAAGAATATCGCTCTTACATTAGCGATAAATTACCAATTTAAGATGTCATAGCAAAGTATTCACGAACACTCATTATTTCGGACCGCTGCAATTGGATGAATGGACTGGATTTATACATAAAACTCGCGACTGCATTCCAATTCAATACGAATTGATTTCCGTTGACGGTAGTGTAATCGTTCGAGTGCTTAACTACGTTATGTTAGGAAAGACGAAAATAACAGCTGGACCGGTGTTGATTGCCAGAGACATGATATTTTTCTCAAGAAGTGCCCCATATCATCAAAAATAATGAAGTGATAACATTTGTCTGCCATACATATAAGGCCTGTGTGTTCGATGAACACCTGATGCATATGTAGTTTATCCGCATAACTATGAAATCGGTTAAATGCGGTATTGAAGTAATCACTCATTCTCCGTCTCATCTACATCACCTACCAGATGGTCGCGAAAGCGAAATTAACGGTGGAACAAATAATTTTTTTAATTTACCCAAGAAACGAAAACAGTTTTTTTATTGCTTTATTAACGAGACTCTCGTAAACAAAATAGAGGTTAAAACTGTGATTACGATTGTCACAAACAAATGTTTTAAAATTCAACAATCTGGTGCTATTTTGTAGTTGTGTTCATATTTGTATGGTTACTTTCTTTTTTTTTCATGTAGACAGCGGGTGACGTCGAAGTCAAGATCAACCAGCGGAGTTTCTTCGGACAAAATTTGAAAATGTCC
Organism: Aedes japonicus; assembly: GCA_034211315.2. Lineage (NCBI taxonomy): Eukaryota > Metazoa > Arthropoda > Insecta > Diptera > Culicidae > Aedes > Aedes japonicus. The sequence goes on along the minus strand of JASCZW010004627.1, from coordinate 87,279 downwards.
AAATGCAGCCGCAAATAATCACGGTAGGAGCATCGCGACCCGATAAATCCATTTTCGTGGTTTTCGGCGGCTCCGAGTACAAAGCAGAAAACATACTGCAATCCATATGTATGTGCATGCACGTACGTTGAACCTGCAGTACACACGGGATTGTAGGCCACTGTGGCTGTTTTCTACAAACCTATATGTTTAAAATACCAGCGTCGATCGTGGATTTGCCGAAGAGCACACGTGATTTGCAGAAGGCTATCGATTGTTAATCCTCATTTCCTTTGTATTCATGTCATTTCCGTAATATACTTTAAATTGAATCTAAATCAAAAACTGAAATAAAAAAATGAGTTTACTTATCAAACTCCTGAAAGAATCCGATTTTTTCTCATATTCATAAGTATGTTTCATGTTACCATGAACTCGCTTCATGGTACCTATATGGAATCGTGAATAATGTTCATGTTTTCATGTTTTTTTTCGTAGTTCCAAACGAAATGCTTCATGATATCATGAACCAAACTGTCCGTTTTTCGTCACTAAAATTGGAACCATAAATGACAGGTGCCAATAATCATGAATAGTAGTGCATGTTTTCAGTGAATTTAATTTATGGTTACTAATTAGATGCTTCATGATTTCATGAATCAAGTTGCCATTTTCAGCATCAAAAATCAAAACATAACGCCATAGTGGCGTTACGTTGCGATCATAGTAAGCTGATTCATGATTTTATGACTTTTATTCATGGTGTATATTCATAACATGAAAAAGACGTTTTTTCATGATACCATGAACCATTTTGCTAGTTTTGAGCACCGGATTTTTGCCCGTGTATTAATGTTAAGGTGGTTTCTGGTCACCTAAATTTCGCGTGAAATTTGGTGAAATTTATAGGAGGTTTCAATATTTAATAATAAAAAGAACTTATAAAATGATGTGCTAGACGGAGAAGAGCACGTTTAGAAATGCATTCAGCTAAAATACAAACACTGACATTTGACAATTTTCGACTAAACCGTGTGCATTTCAATCCCACCATCCACACATATGTAATTCTCCAAGCATCATGTAACCATTGAAGCATTGCAACATATCAATTAAATACAGTATGTGAAATGATTGTTGGTAGCAAACGGAAATGAAATGCATATCTGTATCATAAAGTATCACTCAGATCACTGCCGAGCGTGCAGGTATTTGGTTAGCGAACGCGTCAAGATATTGAGGAATCCGATGCATAATTCATAACCGTCACGAGCGAAACATGCACAACGCCTGGCTTCTCCATAAAACCGGCCTTCCAACGAGATGATGATGATTACTACTATATGAATCAGTGTTTCTCAACACAACCAGTGGTGGCAAGTAAAAATAAAAAGCAGTCAATCACATCCTAAGGAGAATTCCCGCTGAGGGTTGGTACGATTTTTCATTCATAAAAAGTAGCTGCTCTTGCTTAGAGAGCAACATTGGTAGACGTACCTACTTTTAAATTATGGTAAGTGGCAGCCTCCATATGATGACATGAGAAAATTTCACTTGATCATACGCAGAACGTATGAGTACGCTTCATAAGATTTTTAACTTTTCATCGAATTACAGAAGTACTAAAATCGAATTGTTGTAAAAAGCAGAATTTGCTAAATGCCTTGATCTCGAGAGATAACTAATGTAGTACACATGTTGAAAGCAATGAGACCATGAGAGGGAAAAAATGACTAACGGAAATGTCATGCAATCAGGTGTCATTTTTATTCATATCACTTTGATTAATGTCACTTGCTTAATACATATCATCACGGTTGCAATTTACATTAACAATCGATTCAAGGGGGTCAGTTTTGATTACAAAATTAGCTTTTTATTGCAGGCATCAACTATTTACACTAGAGCCGACAAATGACATTCCAGCTGGCAATATTCAATTGCACGGTCGTTACATGATAGAATCGATTGCTATTTCTTCTTCTTCTGCATCTTCTAATTCCATTCTTTTAGGATCCTGTAGTGAACGATTTACCGACTCTCAACTCTATCGATATTGGTGCATCAAAGACCAAAAACGCATACAACAGTTTCGCTCTACCTAAGAGCATCGGGAATCGAACCCACCAGCGCCGGCTTTGTAATGCGGCCATTACTGTCTAAGTTATTTGCGGTCCGGGACTCGTTGGCAGTCATCGCAAAACAGCATGTTGAATTATTATCAGCTACCACCACATCCTACCGATAGTGAAGGGAGCCTCATTTTGCCGATAATGCCGCCTGACACACTCACGATGGAGCTACGGAGTGTGGAAAAGAACAATGACTGCTTCACGTCGCTGGGGTCACTTGTTGACGCGGGTGACCACCAGCGACCATGCAAGGTTCCAGTCAGCTAATGATTTCTCTCACATGATAGTGATTGAATAAGAGACTCTCGGCGAGGCAGAAGAATTCCTTCGAATGTAATTATTTTTTGATTAATGTTTCATCGTGCCTAGTTAACTTCTTTTTTTTTTCGCTGATGCTTTGTCCTCGTTTCCAGGGGAAAAAATGTCAACGCGTAATAGAAAAAGTTGGTCAAGCATCATGGTCATTTTTTTCTCTCCAAAATTTACGTTGGGCATCCTCGGGGAAGTGACTCTAATCCACGCCAAAGTCAAGAGTTGAAATCTCATTTCAGGCCATATGATGATGATGATGATGATGATGATGATGTATTGGTTCTGCCACATACCCCTAAAAAAGTTTAAGCTGGACGATTTATCTTTAAGATACTTCAATATGGAACAGTCATTTAGTCAGATATGCAAAAAAATCAAAAACGATCAGATCTTCACAGATTTATACATTTACAGATATAAACTCCCTGGATATCCTTCCACTACTAAAGGGTGAGTCGATAATTGATCGCTTTCAAACTTGTGTTGTTTGATTTTACTGAAATTAATTTAGAGTGTATTTTTTACATCCACTTAGTTGTGCAGATGTTAGTGAGATTCCGGACGAAATGTAAGAAACCAGCAAACTGTTCCTGGACCATTATTACGTTTTGCGTTTTTTCGCAGTTAATTAGTTAATCATAAATTAAATTGATCTGAATTATCATAGTGTAAGCCGCGAATTTCGTACATGGATCATCGAGACCAATGCACAGTGGGCCAGGAGACGAAATTAGCAAGACAAAACCTCTAGCGCTTTGAGCATGCATTTTATCAAGATGATTGCTTCAGCATTGTTGCTCAGTTTTATCTGCGCCACAATTTGGTAATAAAAATTAGTTCCAATTTTCTGCGATACTAACTTTTTTATTTCGCCTTCTAGCGGTTTGATGTCTTCGGCAAAGTTGTAGAGCATAAAATAATAAGAAAGTTTGTCGAAAACATCAAAGTTCTATGTCTACAAATAACAAAGTTACGATTAGCTGAAATTTACGTTTTTTCTACTAATTTTCATATTTTCGTCAAATATGTTATTTTTGGTACCATTTATGTGTTGAACCTTATAATTTGCGTATGTTTTGGAAATGTTCGCATAGTTTTGGGACATAACAAGCGAAATATTAGCCAAAACTTTGAAAAATATCATGAATTTCAAAATTAATTTTCTCAAAAAATTGCAAGTTGTTGCAAAAAATTACTCATGTTTCAGAAAGTACCATATGTGACCTTTCAATTCTGAAATTATGCCCGATACATATTTTGATATATTTGAGACATCGTATTTTAAACTTTTGATGATTTTAGCCCGAACTCAATGCTATAATTGATTGCTTTTTGCGTATACATACATATGCATTCCATTGTACAAAATCTGATATGTTTTCATGTCAACATGTCAAATGGAATTATTTTTTCACCTCGAATATCTTTATTTTTAATCTGTAAAAGATAGTGTGCTATAAAAGTCAATTGAAAATAAGTATTCCTCTGCACTTGTATTCGTGTGTCGACGAATACGATTGATCGCTGACACACATACTTGTTTACTTCACTGTCAAAACCAAGGGGTCATCATCGAAGCAAATGTTGAAGCATGAGCCTGTGCACGCTGCCATAATTCTATTGCCTTTTTGATATTACTGTTAGCCGTGTTTTGGTGTTGCCTCACTCATTTCCACGAGAATATTGAAAACGTGCCTCACAGTAATTTTTTCTATGTCCATGAGTGCACGGATGTTGATGAAATATCTAAGCAACCACGACTTTCCCCATTACATTTGAATACGCCTCAAAACTTCAAATCTCAAACGTCAAATGTCATAATAATTGTGTAGTTATCAACCGTTTGGAAGCGCTGGTTTACCCTTTTGGTTCTTTCGGCAGATTACTTCTAGTTTGTGGTTGGTGCCTTCTACAGATCACTATGGCTCAAGGTAGGTTATTTTAATTAATCCAGTAGGAATTCATTCAAGTAATTTTATTATTAGAGTACAGTATTCGCGTACGAGAAATAGTAGAATTATTCCTACAGAATCTTCCACTTGGTGATGTGGCATCGTATGTGATGAAGAAAATAACATGTCCTGATAATAAAATGTTTTCTGATTCCGTTCAAAACTCACTACGTTTGCTACTATCAAATATTGAATCACGATACGCAAAGTGCCACCGCATAAAGAGTTTGTTTTTCCTGAAACATTCAAAATGGCTGGATTCAAACTTTAAAATTTTGAATAATATTCCGAAGAAAAATGTTGGTGGAAGGAAGAAAATATCTTTTGGTGCAGAAACCTCTAGGACCAGGCTCCGTAAAACCAAAGATTTGCGAGAAAAACACACCACAGCAGAATTGGTTTCAGCCACGGTAACGGCATTAAGGACTGATGGATATCGTTCCGTTGCTTGGGTTGTCGAGCACCTATTTGCATTTCCTGAGAAAGCTTCCCGTTTCAAAAAACTTGCGCTATCTGTTGAACCAGAGATGAAACGTTTTACAGTCGACGATGCATTGAGGTTTTTATGTGAAAACGATCTAACAAACCAACAGTACCAAAACATAAGGAACATGACTCTAAAAAAAGGATATGACATTTATCCAGCATACAATGACATCCGCGATAATAAAAGTACTTGTTATCCACGTGGTAAGGACAAATTCATCTAAACAATCGATAATTCTTTCAAGTTTTGGATTTTGTGGTGGTTTTGATTCGCTTTTTTAATAATTCTAAATTATTTCAAAATTACTTTAACTCTCCAATTGAAAAAAAAAAAATATTTCCTCAAAAGTTTCGAAATTATGTTTAATAAAACCAAAAAATTTAAAAATTGGAACAATTCCCAATTGATTGGAAGCTGTTTCATGGCGGAATGTGAGCTGTATCAAAGTTTATTTGCAAACTATATTGGGCACGCAAATGATAATAACCTTTACAATAAAGTTTTAAAAGTTTGCATGTTTGAACGTATTTCAGATATTTCCATTCGGCCATCATGCGCAGAAGTTCCTCTTCAAAATCTTGTTGACCATACGGTAGAGCGTCTCTTCATGACACTGAATAAATATATTGAACCGTACATTCATGAACAGGGAAATTTATGTGTTATTTTAAAATGGGGATTGGATGGTTCAAGCAACCACTCACGGTATAAAATGACATTTTTTGAAGAAGTTGGCGATGATGTTATATCATGTAATGACTCGCATATTTTTTTGATTTGCCTGGTTCCTTTGCGAATATATTTCAACGCAGTCTCCGGCGAACGACAAGAAGTTTGGAGCAACAACAGTCCATCATCCATCAATTTGTGCCGCCCCATCAAAATGGTTTTTCAAAAAGAAACTGCTGATCTTATCAAACGAGATGTGGAGAGTATGTAGTTACAAATACAAAATTTGAAAGCAACCACATTGACGATAAATAGGATTTCTGTAGATGTTTCTTCTGAGTTAATTTTGAGTATGGTCGATGGCAAAGTTATTAACAGCTTCACAGGAACAAGTTCCCAGGCGTGCAATCTTTGCGGAGCATCAGGCAAAAAACTCAGTAATCCCATCGAAGCCCAAATATGTGACGATCGCAATAAAATTGAAACCATTCCTGTTTTGCATGCTTACATAAGAAGTATGGAGCTTCTGCTTAATGTTTCGTACAGAATCCCACTCAAAAAATGGCGTATAAATAAAGGAAACGAAACCTTTCTTGAACGGCAACGTGCAATTAGAGAAGAATTTAAGAAGATTGGGCTGAGAATAAGTGAACCTTTGCCATCCGGAGGTAACTGCATTTTTCTTCTTTATCGGAAAGTAGATCCCTTTATCTTTATTTTTTCATCAGGTAACACAAATGATGGCAACACTGCTAGAAGGTTCTTTCAAGATCCAGAAACAACGGCAAGAATTACAGGACTTGAGGTGGACATCGTTCGTCGAGTCGCTACACTTCTTTGCGCGCTATCATCGAAATTAGAAATCGACGTCAAATCATTCGAAACCTATGCAGAAGAAACTAGAAAGTTATATGTCCATTATTATGATTATTATCCCCTTTCGCCTTCAGTTCACAGGATCTTGGTACATGGATCTGAAATAATAAGTCATTGCGAAATTCCTATTGGACTATTGTCGGAAGAAGCACAAGAGCGTCGGAACAAATCGATCAGAAAATTTCGAGAGCACCATTCTCGACAATTCAGTCGCCTGGCGAACATCGAAGATGTATTTAGAAAACTTTTGCTATCCTCTGACCCCGTGATGACACTCACAAAACAGTTTCCTCAAACCGATAAAAATCAATTTCCAGAATCCGTACAAAACCTGTTGAAATAATAGTAAATATAAAATAAAAAATAGTTGCTAGATCAAAAATATTAATTATAATTAATCCAGATATCTCAAATATATCAAAATATGTATCGGGCATAATTTCAGAATTGAAAGGTCACATATGGTACTTTCTGAAACATATGTAATTTTTTGCAACAACTTGCAATTTTTTGAGAATATTAATTTTGAAATTCATGATATTTTTCAAAGTTTTGGCTAATATTTCGCTTGTTATGTCCCAAAACTATACGAACTCTTCCAAAACATACGCGAATGATAAGGCTCAACACATAAACGGTATCAAAAATAATATATTTGACGAAAATACGCAAATTTCAGTTAAATTTTACAAAACTAATCGTAACTTTGTTATTTGTAGACATAGAACTTTGATGTCTTCGGCAAACTTTCTTATTATTTTATGCTCTACAACTTTGCGGACAACAAACCGCTAGAAGGCGAAATAAAAAAGTTAGTATCGCAAAAATTGGAACTAATTTTTATTACCAAATTGTGGCGCAGATAAAACTGAGCAACAATGCTGAAGCAATCATCTTGATAAAATGCATGCTCAAAGCGCTAGAGGTTTTGTCTTGCTAATTTCGTCTCCTGGCCCAGTGTGCAATGAATACCATGAAGGCTCACCTCAAAAGGGTAGTTAATCGGAAAAGTGAGCGAAGTCACCTAAACCAGCCATAGCGAAGAATCTCCCATCGGTCGTTCAAAGCCAAAGGTAAGGTCCCTTTCCGTCAATTTTTGTGACCCGGAGCAATCCAGGAGCGCGTGTCGTTAATTGCACGCTGTAAACCCAATCAAACCCGAAAGATATTCGTTTCCCCGGTCTCCGGTCGGTGGAACGGAAAGGTACGCGAATCCGGGTCGCTTTGGGTAAGTGTGCCACTATCCGTAAAGGCGGATCGCGACGAGAACATAAACGTCATTTATACGCCACCATCGCTCTTGCAGAACAATATGCAAGCTTCCGTTCCAGTCGCCACTCCCTCCGAATCTCTAGTTCGGCCTCAACACATGGGTAATTTTTTCGTGGTGCGTAATTATGAATTTCGAAATTATGAATTTGAAGCCATTATCGTTTCCCTTCCAGTAAGTCGCAACAGAGTCGTCGAAGTTCCAACGGGCCCCATCAGTTATCTGGTCATCAAAACACGTGTTAGAGCTAAGATACATGGCCATGTTAGCTTCTGTTTTCCATTTTCGTTGAATCTGTCCAGGACGAATGAACAATACTACAAATAACAACAATAAGAATGAGTTCGAGTTAAATTAGTTAGTTACGTTTAACGTCAGTTGCTTTGAATAAAAGAGTCACTTATAATCCACGTATAATCCCAATCCAACCCAAATCCAATACGGAAATCTTGACATGGCATCAGCGTTGAGTTGGTTTAGATTTGCGGAACCAATTTTCGCATTCGAAACTATGCAAGTAAGTCGCGTAATGTTGCATCCTTAAGATGAATCGCTGCTCCTTTTTTTCCTATCTTTAATCTCTCTCTCGCAAACTTACCTTGCTATTTCAAATTGATGAATCTCGATTGTTAGTGAATGAACATCGAATCGAACTCCATCAGATTGCTCACAGCAAGATAGCACCCAAACTGAAGTGAGTAAATTTTCAATATGTAGTACAGATTCTGAGTTATATCAATTCTAAATGTTGAGGTAATGGCTGCCGTCGAGAATGCCTCAGCGTATGCCCGGTAACACGGGAATCCCAGGCAACCCTTGATGTTCCCTGAAGTTCTTCGAGCTAGCTTGGTTGTCGGTAATCAAGGTGAACTTCGGTTGTACATATAGTGAAATAATATCTTTACTTCAAATATAGCAGCATGCACCCAATGAGTTCTAATCAGATGGAGCAGAAGAGGTTAAGTTGTATTAGTGTAATGCAAAATACTGTAATTGTGTTGTGTGATGCACAGCCTGAATTTTGTAAACATGCGTGACGTAGATCTCCAAAAACAACAATTCTCAACAGCAGCAAATCACAAGGTGGAATGTTTATTTTCGATAATTGGTATAGTTTTAAGAGGTTTCGGCTTAAAAATGCTTTTTTGTACTCTTAAAGGATGCGGACAAAAGTTAAACTTGCTTTGTTATCATTCACTTGTTTTTGAAGTTTTACGTCACTACCAGAAACCATGGATTGTTTACACATTTTTCGTTACGAAACCGACAAACACCTTGTTCTTCGCCACCTGTATAGACCTCATTGGTATGCACTTCCTTGTCCACCTACGCATATAGACTGTTTCTTATGTTTTTCAATAAATTCCGATGCTTTCATGTGCTTTCCCAGCCTTCGTTAAAGCCTAGAAAGTTTCGATAGGGCGAATCTCTGGGCAGTTTGGTGGATTCATCTCCTTTGGTCTAAGATTCTCGGACTAATGCTGAAGAACGACGCTTAAAAAAGTCCGTTTCTGTCGATTGTAGGGTCAGCGGGATTGGGTTTTCTACACAATCTCGGGGAATCTACGAAAGAGCATTGTTGTTGATACTTCCGTAATGCGGTTTGAACTGCTTCGACCCTTCTTCCTTAGCCAGTTTTCTGATCAAAAAGCCCACTGACGATGCACCGTTTGTGCATAATCCGTTTTCTTCGTTCGGTTTGAAAATGCACACGAATTTTTAAACTGCCGTACGAAAAGTTGAAAAAATGACATCAGATTAATTTGGATGTAAACAACAGGTCGCAGTCAAAAGTTGATTGAATACTGCGCGCATTTTAAATTGACGTTTAATTATTACTGTATTTAAAACTATCGGAACAGTCTATTCTTCTTCTGTGCGGTTCAGGGTCTGCGACATGAACTGTAGCAATGGCAGTTCCGGCGAATAGTGGATCATGCAGTTGTCGGATTGCTTTTATTGCTCCACTATTTTGAAGATATCTTCGCTATGTTTAGTCCATCTGAACGGCAAACCCTTTTAAGCTGGTTGTTCTGAGGATACTGGAGCGTATTCAGGTTTTGGAAGGTCTCCTCGCTGTTTTTTGGAAATTTTCACGCTGTTTTCTCGGTCTAGGCATCTCCTGGGTCACCTGACGGACAGACGGATTCTGACGAATCTGTAGTAGTACACTTGTTGCCATTTGGTTGAGATAACATAAATATGACTTGCTACGTTATAATCAAGTTACTACAACTAATTATGACCGTAGCGTGTTACGTGGGTGATTGATTGATTTATTTTTATTTCAACCACAGCTGGTTCGGCTCCACACTGACGGATCTTATGGATACCGTCCTTATTAATCCAGTATCCGCAGAAGTCAACCTTGCCCATGAAGAACTCCAACTTGCCCTTGTTGGCTCGTTTTCCGTACTCGTCCAAACAGCAAAGTACCTTCTTTAGCCGACGCAAGTGAACTTCACCATTTTCACCCGAGACCCTTATGTTGCCGAGAAAAGTTGCCAGATAGCTGAAGCCAATGCAACTCCATACATCAGCCGGTTCAAACGATAAAAGCCACGATACGTAGATAGCGTAAGTATTTCCCGATTCTCGGGAGCCACCTCACGTTGCAGATACGCTTAGATGAGATCAATATTGCTTAGTTTCTACCCTCCAGTTAACAAATCTAATTATTCGTCCACAGTATGCAGTGGATGCCGATCCACCACGAGGTTCGGATTAACTATCAACTTGTAGTCACCGCAAACCCTTACTGGAACTCACCTCTATGAGCACGCCTTCCATTACAAGCTTATCCAACTCGTATTTGACCGTCTTCAGCATGTTGAATTTTATCTTCCGCACCTTTAGATACACTGGTCGGACGTCCTTCTTCAGCGGTAGATTGCAACGAACGTTCAAAATCCTTCCGACAGAAGCTTCGAATATCTTTAAGTACTTCTCTAGCAATACCGTCAAAGTAGCATCATGGCACGGTAAAGCAGCAGCAGCAGCAATTCACCGCATTTAGTCTCTGGAATACGCAGTTCCAATCCACCGATAACTCTTTCAGCCTCTCGCGGCCTACCAACGGGTATCTCCTGGGTTAAACCACGGGTAGGGAACAGCTTCAGCATCCCGGAACCCTATTCCAAGCACAGGGAAACGTTAACTTACAACGTGCATTTGTTACAGTATGATGTTTCACTTGACGAAGCACCATGATAAAAAAAGATGTGTCGTAAGTGATCCTCTACCCCGTGCTTAGAATAGGGTCTCGGGGAGCTGAAGCTGTTCCCTACCCTATATCGGTAACGTTACCGTCTTCTAACCGATACTCCCGGGCGGAGATACTAAGCACGTCGATACTGTGCAGTATCTAACCAAGTTTGTATCAAACTTACGCAACCGGGCACCCGGGCAAAGTCTGTTTTGATCTTTTGCGCATAATACTGAACCACGAACCAGTATCAACCTCGAACCGAACGGTCTCCCAAATGATACACAAGTCCAGCAAAATCTTCCTGCAACGTGACGACGGTTCTGGTACAAACCACGCTTCCACGTTTACCGGATTGGTCCCGATAGTTCGTTTGAACCGAACGTGGTTTGTTCGTCGAACGAGACCCCCCCGGTCGCGGCTTTCTTCAGACAAACCTTCGCGAGGTGCCACTTTAATTTGGAAAACGATAATTCTATTTGTTTTCATTTGCACGTATTCGCGAAATGTCCCCGCAACGAATGCAACTTATATCACATTAACTGGCCAGAAAACTGGCAAAGGAAGAAGGTTTGAGCGTCAGAGCAGTTCAAACCGTATTACGGAAGTATCAACAACAGTGGTCTTTCGTGGACTCCCCGAGACAGGGTAGAAAACCCGGTCCCGCGAACCCTACAGAAAAGTAAGGGACTATTTATAGCGTCATCTTCCAGAATTAGTCCGAAATGTGGGGAAAAAGCTAAGTACTTCGGCGACTAATGTTATGCGTGCCAAGAAAAGAATGGGTCTGTAGACTTGTCGGAAGCAGAAGCAGCCAAAACGAAGCACTAAACAGGCTGAATCTTTGAAACTGAAGGCTCGAAAGTTGTAGGACCAAAAAATCGGCCTTATCATGGACGATGAAATCTACATAAAACTCTGCCGGACCACAGTTTTATACCTCGCCGAAGTGGAAGGATGTTCCTGGATCAGAAATCCATTTACACCGAAAATGTTGGCAAGCAGGTAATGGTGTAGCAGGCCTTACGCGGATATGAAAAAATATCTCGTCCATTATTACGACAGACACAATGAATGGTCAAATATAGGTGAAGAAATGTCTGCAAAAAAGGTTACCCTTGATCAAACAGCATAACAAGCCTATAATCTTTTGTCAGGATATTGCTTCCTGCCATTACTCTAAATATGCACTAGAGTTGTACAAAGGAAAAATGTCGTATTTGTACCAAAGGAGATAAGCCCATCAAACTGCCCAGAGATTCGTCCTATCGAATATTTCTGGCCTTTGATGAAGGCAAAGGTGGAAAAGAACATGAAACCAACGGATATTGTAGAAAAAGAAGCTTATGAGTAGTGTTAACGGAAAAGTTAGAAAACTCGCCTACTCGACGAAAAATTGAGCAAATTGAAATTAAGACGGAATGAAAACATTGTTAATGACTATGTTTGAGAATAAAATAATCAAAGATCTTAGTATGGTCTTTTAATTTGAGAAAAAAAGTGTGTTTATATTTTTCAGAACAGTCTATTGTACCGAAAAGCGCAAGAATGTATTGCAAGGTGAAAGGTGTATTTGGGACCAATGGGGTTTTAAAGCAATGAGCCAATTTTAAAGTGCTACTTTTCTTTGTTGCTGTGTCTATCCTGCTCTAGGTGTTCTCGGCAGTCTCGGAAAAAAGTATGATAAGTAAATTTTGTTTAGATAAATTTATAAATAATTAAACTCTCTTCTACTAAATTTATTTCTTCGACTTCGACTAGCCGTTCTTTCCCTATAATCATAAACAAAAAATAAAAGTTTGCTGCTTAAGAAATAGAATAAGTGAGGAATAAAAAATCATGATTCATCTATATTTCTGTCCCCTGCCTCCGAGGTTCATCCCTATCCGGAGATTTTCCAACATAATACAAAGGTAACCGGGCAAGTGGAACGCGCAGCCAAAGGCGCGTGCGAACACACCTTCCGGGAGATAGGTGTGACCCATTACCGATGGCACTGCAATTATCTTCGGCGATGGTAGGATGATGATGCACTTCTTTTCACTGCATACAGTGTGATCAAGAAGTAACATTGTATCAAATTGTCGTGCCAAATTTGAGCAATTTCCCATCATGATTAAGTCAGTCCAGTATTTGCAGATGGTTTTTTTTTATGTTCGTTTAATCTTCGGAATGGTGACTGTGGAATCATGGAGGTAAATAACTTGGAATTATTACACAAGCATCTGAATCTGAAATCTGTATTAATATTTTTTTTGTTGCTTCTATATAGCCCTTTGGTAATCGAGTCTATTATTTAGAAACATTGTTATATGACCCTGTTTAATGTAGTGCCAGTTATCTATCCTAAAATCTTCAGCCTTTGAAAAACGGAGAATATCATCAAAACATAAGCGACATTTGCTCTTCAAGCACCATGTGAAAGCACAAAGCAACTGATTTGATTCTATAAAAAAAATTGAATATTCATACTTATCGATACAACCATTACACTCAATAGTCACAAGATTCTAGGGAAAAATACTTTGTAAAAAAAATGTTATAAACATAAACGCCGTGTAAAAATGTCCAAGAAAATTTCAATAGAATGTTTCACAGGAAGTTCCATGCTCTAGACCCATAGGCCATTTGTTCCCTTAATAATAACCATGAGAGTTGCAGTTCAGTTTTTTGTCCAAAGTCCTAAATATTTAACCTTTTCCGCAAACTAAATTTGAACGTTTTACCTGAATTTTCATTCTGAACTTCGAACGTTTTATCTGACCTCTGTTTCGCTCTTGTCGCTCTTGTGGATGTCAGATTTATTATGTAACGCTAAAATGGATTATTTTTGACACCCTCCTCCTGTCACGTTTTTTGTATGGACGTTCAAAATGCTTTGTATGGATTATCACGCTTTCCAAAAACTCCCCCCCTAACTGCGTTACATAAGTAATGGATGTTTCGTTATTGCACATGCACAATTGTTAATTGGAATTTTTCGAAGCCAATATCAATATATTGTGTAGCAAGCACAATGACACCCTATGTCCAGTGAAGTCGATAAAACTTCAATCATGAAAGATCCGTCACCTCCGATTTATTAACATATAGACTGTTCCAGAAAGTATAAGCACACTTTCAAAATAACAAAAAAGTCTAAAGTTTTAATAATTTTATTTGGCAAATCATATTTGTATTTGTGTTTTATATGCTATTTTACTCTAGTTTAATCAAAATATTTAATCATAGCCAAGACTTTCCCTCGAACATGCCCATTAACTTCTGCACAGTGGTACTTCCCACCATTTTGACCACTTTTGGCCAATCTTTTTTAAATTTTTGGATATCGTCCGCTGGTTTTATGAATTTTCGAAGCTGTCCTTTGCGTAATGACATGACGCCAAATTAGGCTAAAACACAACTTGACCTTCGTGCTGCCTGATCATTGGCAATAATCGCTTCTGGAGACATTCCTTAACGTATTTCTGAGTGTTCATCGTCTCCGTTGTGATGTACGGACTAGATGTTTTACCACACTCGCATATTGCCTGCCAAACCATAACCATAAAATTGCCTTCTCCGTTTCGGGGATGTCTTTGTCTTCGCTTACAGTATAGAATTGTGGTTCGGGAAGCGTTTTGTAATCTAGTATTTCAACACAATAACGAATCGTAGAGTTTGCGGGCCCGCGGTTTCACGGACGCGGCCTGTTTTGGGTTCCTTTTGGGTTTTTTCTGCTTTTTAGCCATGTTTTTAGCCCAAGTCTTTCTTTGGCACGCCTGACGTTACTCGACGAGGTGCCTAGTTTTTTTGCAACATCCCGAACGAAAGTCGCTGGTTTTCGCTTGTAGGCATCCCTGATCTTTTTATCGATATCCGGACTAACAGGACCGGATTTCCGACCACTCTTCGGCGCATCTTCAAACGTACACTGTTCTCTATATTTTCGAATCGCAGATCGTACCGCTCCGACGCTTACACCCTCTTCCTTGGCCAATTTTTTCAAGGAGAGTCCGCTCACAGTGCACCGTTTGTGCACGATACTTTTTCGTTGTTCCGGAGTTAGATCGCGCATTTTTATAGGTAACACAAAACTGAGCACTTTTTTAATGCTATTTCATTCAGAAATGTGCAAACAAAAGGACGCAGCCAAAACATGTTGAAATATTTCATTATATTGAAAAAGACCGTTAAAATAAGGTGTGCTTCAGTGGAACAGTCGTTAGTTCCTCTATCGACTAAGCAATCTGTGGTCTCATTTTGTATGGGAAATTCATTCACATGAACGGCCGTAACTAGTTTTGGAACACAGGGCAATTTCTGTACGGCCACTCGTCAGGGAGTTTAAGTATTTTGGGTGAAATCATCAATACATGAAACAGATCTATGAAAAATTTGTTTCACGGATTTATTTTTCAGCTCCTTTGAAAAACTCTCTATTTTCTATTGCAAACGGTCACCCCCAGCAACATGCGTACTTTATAATTGCATCTTGATTTGTTTGAAGTAAATTTGCTCGTTAAAAGGGTAAAGTTTATCGGCGTACGCAGCGCCGTTGTGTTATTGTTACACTTTCAGTCGCACGATAGAGATAAAGCGGAAATAAAGCTGTTCGTTCGATATTTGGCCACTTGATGAAACACGAGGGGATTATATTAAATCATAAAGCGGAAAACCTAGGGAGAGAAATCACGTGCATGAGATTAGACATACTGCTTATCGAGCCATCAAAATAATATAATGATGTTTGAAGTAGCAAGAAGGCTAGTTTAATTTACATTGAAAGTAAATTTATAATATACTAGCTGAACCCAGTGTGAGCGCGGCTATGCTTGCACCTGAATGAATGAAAAATTAATACTGCTGCCAAGTTTCTGGTTCTTTTTCGAAATGGGTTCTTTTTTCTTGACTAAGAAGGAGTTCAAAATTCTATCAGAACCCGAGAAATACACATTTTGTGTTTTAGTTACCTGGATAATTCTCATGTTTGGTTGAAATTTGTGTTTCATTTGTATTAGAGCCCTCCTTTCTAGAAGGGGACGGGTCTCAAACCACCAGACAATTATTGCCTTCAGAACCCTCCACATTTTGTTCCATTTACTTGATTTGCTCTCGAGTTATGCAGAAATTTGTGTTTTATTTCTATGAGATTTCTATCTCTCCCTTTCCAGCGGGGAGAGATGCCTCAAACCATTATAAAAACCTTCCTCAGCCCCAAAAAAGCCTGCATACAAATTTTCAAGCCGATTGGTTCAGTAGCTACGCGTGCAACTAAATGAATGAAAATATAAAAAAACTGGCGCTTTTATGGTGTTTTTAGGAATGAGTTTTGTAAAAATATTTTCGAGAGGGAGGAGGGAGCTCAAACTGTCATAAGAACCTTAACCAGCCTGTAAAACGCTTGCTTACAAATTATCGCGCTATAGACTACCGCGCAATCATTGCGGCACAATCTGGAACAAAGATGGTAACGCAAAATGACTGCATTTTGTACACTGAACAACTTTGTCGAAAATGGATTCCCTCAAGAGTTACATTTGGCATAGCTTGATTGCAGCGGTATCTCTGAAGAAAATTCTTATAACATGGTAATGACAAAAGACGACATTTTAAACACCAAAAAAACTATGCCTAAGTTGGCAACTCTCTCGAGCTTCATTTAAAAAACATAGACTACAGTTCCATCTCTGCTGGAAGATCTGCAACTAATATGATTACAGAAGACGAAAAAATTAACAATAAGAAACTTTGCAGAACGGCAACTCTCTTGCACTTAGTTTCTTGTGTAAAGTTCCATCTTGCACACTAGCGCCGCCTAGTCAACTAACTCGCTACATTAAATCTAACAGTTTGAATGGCACCACATTTTCCCCTTTCAAATAAACCTGTGGCGCCATCTGTTAGCTTATTGCTACTTGAAGAAAGCCATGTTTTTACACAGGTAAACGAGATGAAGTCGATCGTCTGTCTGCGCTTTCTAGCGCTCCATTTAGCATAGATAGATTGCAGCGCCATCTCTGCAGCATGATCTGGAACTAATAAGATAATTTCAAAACGCCTCGCCGAAAAATAATATACTGAGAAACTTTGTCAAAGACGGCAACTTTCTACAACTAGTCTGGAATATTTTGTATGCAATTCTGTTTACGCTTCGAAAGCAAAACCTTCTTCTCTTTGTAGCAGATTTCTGATGGCCAATGATACAGGAACCAGATTTTTCTACCTGAAATGCATTTTTGAGACCATAACCTTTCAAATGAGCTATTGTGCCTAGGTTGAAATTTCATAATTCTAGAAAGGGTTGAAATCCCGGTCAATGTTGATCCTAATATCTTATGAACCAATTTTTTTTTAATTCCCGAGGATGGTTAAATTGCAATGAGTGAGAAATACAATCCTGTTTATGTTTTATAACAATTTTGAAGTGTATCATTTCTACGTTGCCATCCTTTATCACAGTAATAAATACAAATGGTAGTGATCGGGAATTGGAGAACCAGATATTTGTCCAGGTTCAGTAATATTTTATACGGATAGTTAAAATAAGATGATAAAATAAGAACAGGAGAAACAGGTACTGGTAGCATTAAAAGAGACACAGTATTAAATGCTTTAAATTCAATGACTTATATCTCAAAAATAGTGTATGAGTGCTATCAACTACTAAAG
This sequence comes from Aedes japonicus, assembly GCA_034211315.2. NCBI lineage: Eukaryota > Metazoa > Arthropoda > Insecta > Diptera > Culicidae > Aedes > Aedes japonicus. Next base: position 69,746 of record JASCZW010004627.1, on the reverse strand, counting down.
CAATTGACCTGTCAGAACAAGGTAAATCTTTTTTGAGCTCCTAGTCATTGTAAAATAGAACTAAATGAAAAAGCGTATTGACTAGCAAAGATTGAAAAGGGTCATTTGAAAAATGTATTGGTCCGGAACTCTTCGTCGACCAATCAACTTCTGCTCTTACAAATGAGTTAAAACTATGGGAAAATTCAAATGTATAAACTAACTGGATGAACACGTCCGCAGGTCAGCAATCGAAACGTTTCCTAAAGCCACACGCTTCAATTCAATAAAAGTTACTAAATCTAAAGTGTGTTTCGATCAAAATTTGTTCGACTTAAACTTGACGCATTTCCTTTCATCGTGCGTTAAAAAATTTTGCACATCCCTCATTTTGAAGATGCGTGCGTGTAGCCTCTATTTTAATTTTGAGATTAGCACTTCAGTTATAAAAATGTCGTCAAAGGAAGAGAAGCAACGCATCAACATTTTGCACATGCATGGCGAAAATCCAAACTACTCTCACGCCAAGTTGGCGAAATCGCTGGTTGTGGCTAAATCAACTCTAGGCAAAATAGTCAAAATGACGAAAGTAACATTTGTAAACAATGACTTCTAGCGTATTTTTCTGGGACCTGCAAGCTCCCACAAACAAAATAGCACCAGAAACAGGTACAAGGAGTTAGAACCTTCCCGTCAGTAGTGGATATAGATGTAAGCATCCTGTCATTTCCAGAAAATTTAAGTTTTAAGTCATTGTTTACAATTGTTACTTTCGACCTTTTGACGATTTTGTCTAGAACTGTTACCAACGAAGGGGTACCTGGGGTAATATGCACCGGTTAAGGAAATCGAGTTGATTTATAATGAAAACCATATGAATTTGTCCATAACATTAGTGTTTATAGTTCTTTCATGTTCACTTAAAGTAGTAATGTAAGAAATGTTGACACAAAACCTGAAAGTAACGAAAAATTCATATCTTCTCAAAGGTATATAATCCAGTTGAATACATCTCTTGTCGAGTCAAAATGCATCCCTTAGGGGTAAAATGCACCACAAAAAGGGGCAAGATGCACCAAAACAACGAGGCAAAACGCATCGAAATAAAGAGGCAAAATGCACCACAACATTGGCAAATGCATTACAACGCAAATTTCTCTGAATCACCTAGGAGCCTCTTATTAAAAATAGGTCTTAGAATTTTTTTTTCAAGTTAAGCGAGATTTGCTGATCAATTAAAAATGATAAAATCCATATTTATTCATGGGAAATCAACGAATTCATTTATTTAACAAATTATTCACATTAAAAAAATCATTTTACAACAACGGTTCAATTCATGGGGCATGACGCCAAAATGTCAATGAATATCAAGAGGTTTCTTGTGCCGTGTCTAGCTCCGCTTATTTGCAGGCATCACATGTCTCCAAATGTTGAGCACAAGTGATATGAAACCATTCCTGGCAGACGATACACTTGGACCATCCACTTCCATTTACTGAAACAGAAAACTGCTCTCCACATGTGAAGCAAAGTACGTCGTCAACATCATCCGTAGCCAAGACCTTCGATTTGCGGTTTGCACGCTTACGTCCTGTTTTCTTGATATTAGATATATCCTTAAAAGCAGTTGTTTCAGTCAGCTTCTTGAGAAATGACGATGATGTCAATTCATCTGCTTGTTCCTTCTTCCTTCTCCCACCAGCTTTCTTGCGATGAGTAACCACGGGTGTTTCCAGAATTTTAGTCATCGAGCTGGGAGAAATCTTGAAGTGCTTCGGTTTAGACGTATCATTGTTCGCGTCTCTGTCCCGATTGTAGTCCCAGCGTCGCTTTCTATCCTGATTAGCGGTGGCATCCGAAGCAGCTTCAATCGTTTGATCGGTTATCGTACCTTTGATACGCTTCCTCTTCGTTTCCCGCTTCCCGTTTCCGTAACCTGATGAGCGGGCAGAAAATTTTCTTGATCCTTATCGAATTCGAGCGATCCGATTTGCAATTGATCTCCATGAAGAACATTGTCATCATTTTGACAAACACTCGATAAGGGATGTTCTTGATCGGTGAAATCTATCGAACCCACATCGAACAATACATTGGAGATATTCGCTGGTCCTTGCTCAATTTGATCCTCGGTAACTGAATATTTGAGATTCAAAATTGGGCCAATAATGACGTCTCCGTTGCTCAAAATCGTATAATAATCATCCTCATTGATATGGTCAATTGCAACCTCGTTCGAGACGGTCTCAGCATCCAACGGAAGGATTTCGTTTGTGACCTGATCGTGCTTGTCGCCGCTTGAAGTGCTCAGTGGTTCTTCTGGTAGCTGAGAACTATCGTTATTACTCGACAGCAAAAAATCAGCTGCAGCGAAGTCAGTGTCAGTAAAAACCAATCGATTGAACGGGTGAATTCCAGTGACACGAAATCCATTTTGGGCCACTTGAACACTAGCTGACTTTACAAAAGCTTGATTGACCAATGCACTGATGTTGTACGGAGTAATTACCTTTCCTAAAAAATATTCAATAGTTTATCATAAAATATTTAAATTTTATTTGATTTCTACCTGGATGCGTCTTAAGTAAATTTCCAATAGCCGTTCCATAGTACGCCTTTAATGGACTCATCATCGTGACGTCTAGAGGTTGTACCTTGTGCGACGAATGCGGTGGAATGGAAAGGATGCGTACGAAATTCCGTTTGGCTTTCACGAGCATTGGCAAATTCCGCGTGTGAGTTGAATGTCCATCCAATATCAACAACACCGGTGCATCAACAGTCGGCCGAGTGTACGACAAAAAGTGGTCAAACCATTGCACGCAGGTGGAAATTGTGCTCCAACCACTTGGATTGCACGCAAACACGGATCCTTCTGAAGCACCGATTTTCAAAGCATCGTTCATCCGCTGCCTAGCAAAAATTAACATTGGAGGTAAAAACTCTCCGGACGCTGACATGGCCATAACCGCACTGGTATTTATACCACGCTCACTGGACGAAATGCCTGAAACCTGGTGCTGCACTTTCTTCGCCACGACTTTTGGTGGCTTCGTTTGTACCTACAAGAATCAAAATCGTGTAGATATCTCTGTGTATTATTAGGATTTTATATACTACTTGCCGTAGAAAATCCTGTTTCGTCTATATTCCAGATTCGGTGTGCAGGATATTGATGTTCGTCAAAAATGCGTTCCAGTAGATCAAAGAACTTGCGAACACTCTGTCGATTGAATCCCGCTGCCCTCGCCAGCGAGGTATTCTCCGCCGTGCGTAGAGAGAGGTCCGGATGTCGTTGAAAAAAAACCCTTAAGCCAATCGTAGCCTGCCAGCCTGGTTGATGCTTTGAACGGATGCGGAATTCCATTAATTTCAGCCATTTCGAAAGCCAGGCTTCGAACGTCCGCTGTAAGTCCGTAATAACACTCACTCATATACAAAATGTACTCCATCAATTCACTTTCTTGCTCTTCCGTAAATATCGACGAGAAGCTTCCTAATCGTGAAAGAGACGTCGGTTTGCCGTCCATTAAAAGGTACCGGAGGAGTGTTTTTTTAGGAACTCCATATTCACGTGAGGCATAGCCTTTTGATGCGCCGTTTCGAACTGCTGATATTGCCGATCGTAATTGTTCCAGCGTCCACGATCGACGATTTGTTTTCCGGATGTAGTTGCGAACCATGTCTGTCGAAAAGGGTAAAAACACTTGAAGTTTGTTTACATTGGGTGCATTTTGCCCCGATTGTTGCAGTGCGTACTGCCCCACTCAGTACCCGGATTGAATATGAAAAAAAAACTGCAGTAAATATGCCCACTCACCTGAATTATCAACTTCGACACTCAGATTAGACTGTAACGATGATGCCTGCTACTTAAGTTTGTGGAAAACTACTTTTTTTCGCTAAAAAGAAGCTTAACAGAACCGCCGCGAAAACTACACCTGAAGCGTGTGAATTGGTTTCAATGCTTTTATTTAGTTGAATGTAAATATTGCGCTGTCAAAACCATAGGGTGGCCATAATTTGAAATGTTTCAATAGGGTGGCTACAAAAATCGTGCTTGTTTACTGATTTTGTGGGAAAACGGAAGGGGGTGCATTTTGCCTCACCAGTGCATATTACCCCAGGTACCCGTATTAAAATTGTTCGGTGAACGTTTGTCGACAACCAGGAAAGCTGGATCGGGGAAAATCGAAAACGGAGGCCACAGCGACGACAAAAAGAGTTGCCCGCTGTGTCGAGCGGAACCCCAACCTTTCCGTCCAAGATGCCGCTAAGAACCTGGTGACTCTAAATCGTGACGATGAACAAAACACGTCGGCCAAAGCACGTGATCGTGAAAGTTGTACACGACGATGCTGACAAAGTTTGATTGCGTGGTACAGGACGATGAAACTTACGTCAAGGTAGACTTTAAACAGCTTCCTGGACAGGAATTTTATACGGCAACCGGATGGGGAAAGGTGGCAGATATTTTCCAGCATATTAGACTGTCAAAGTTCGGGAAGAAATATCTGGTGTGGCAGGCCATCTGTAACTTGAAGAGCAACGTTTGCATTGCGGCCAGGACCTTCAACGAGGAAACTTATCTGAGCGAGTGCCTACAAAAACTTCTACTGCCTTTCCTGAAGCGACACAATTGTTCCGTTCTATTTTGGCCGGATTTGGCATCTTGCCATTACGGAAAAAAGGCCATGGAGTGGTATGTTGCCAACAACGTTCAAGTGGTGCCCAAGGGAAGAACCCTCCCAACACGCCAGAGCTCCGCCCAATCAAACAATATTGGGCCACCGTCAAGCGGAACCTTAAGAAGACTCAAAAAGCTGTTGTGAGCGAGAAACAGTTCAAGGCAAACTGGCGTTCTGTGACGAATAAAGTGATCAGGGAGGCTGTAAAAAATCTTATGGCAGGTGTTAAACGAAAGACCCGGCCAGTCGCCTTCGGTAAAAAGGAAGCTTAGTTGAGTATTTCTCCTGTATTCTATATTAACTGAACTTGAAAAAGAAAAAGAATTTGACTTATTATTAAAAACCTTGATCGATGCACACACATTACTGTTTGACCAGATTTTGATCGGAACACCCTTTATATAAACGCATTTATGTACCTACGCAGGATTAATCACAGGCCATTGTCCTAGTAAGTACTACTTAAAACTTATTGGAAATCTTCATGATGACAGATGTCGGCTTTGTAATGAAGAAAGCGAACGTTTAGAACATTTGTTCGTGAAGTCTGGGCCTGCCCTCTCAACAAAGTGATTCACTTAATACGCAGTATCATTCCAAGTTGAGAAAATGCAAATAATTGATAATGGCTACTTACATAGTAGTTTATTATCATATGGCCAGGCATAAAGCAAAGAGGATGCATCACAACAGATCATATGTGGTCAATGTCCCCAACATAGGAAATTAAACATGACAGTTAATTGTATAGAATCCATCAGCGTGCTCATCCATTATGAACGCACTCTTTTAAGTTAATCTAGTAATCTGGTAATTTTGAACAATACTCATTTAAGCTAATCAAGAATTAAGAAAATTATTGAAATCAAACGTCCAATAAATAAACAAAAATCAACAACAAATAAATAAACAAAAATCTCTTTGCTTCACCTAAAATATTCGCGCATCTATTGCAGCTCGGTTCAATGTCTTCCGAAGCTCGTCGCCATACGTTAGCTAGTCGGGAGCCATTATCACGGTCATTATCATTTTACCTCTACTAGGGTTGACTTCACGAGCAACTAGCTCCAGCGCTAGTCGAAGAAGTTCTTCTCTCTTCTCCACTCACCGACAGCGTTTGTTTTAGTCGTGTTTAATGTTGTTCCAGCCACCATTGATCCAAGCCCTACTGCTCCTTTGTGAGCATCTACCTACATCATATGATAGTGGGCTGCCGCTTCCCTGTGATCTCGAAACTTCAGAGTAATCAACCTGAATGAATGCGTTGCAAGGTTCTCTCTTTTTCGTCTGCCAGGGCAGTTAAACCGGATTAAACTCTATCAAACCCATAGAGAAACACTTTAAAAAAAATCATGAAAACGAAATTTATGAAATTAAATGAAAATCAATCATTTTTTTAAAAAGTTGCAAATTTTTTAAATGCCCACCAGCTCTATACGATGCATTTCCTCGAGTAAACTCGCCTCCCTCGATGCGATTCAACCGGTGTTTCCTGAGTTCTCTCACATGGAGCATAGCTTGGGTGGTGTTGCTCTGCTCCACCGAACATAGCATATGCTGCTTGCTACGTGCATCGGTATGCGCCGAGCAACAACTCCCAAAACAACTTTTGTTTATTACTCACACATCCGCGCAGCCCATGGCCAAGCACTGCCGACGGAGCACGTTTTTGTTCGTCGCTCTCTCGCCGTACGAAAGACGACCGAAGAAAAACGGGTTTCTAGCCATCGACTCGCGCAAAGTCTCGCATCCCTCGCCCATCATTTCTCGTTGGAATCTTTGCGGGTGCTGTCGATGTTGTAGCGCAACGGTTCGTTCGGTTCGTCGCTGTTCGTCGCAGTTGTTTTCATAAACGGGAAAATACGGTGGCTCTTCGAGTGCTGGGCTCGAATCGATGCATCGGACCACCGAGGCCCATCTGCATCAGTGTAAACTTTCTTGAGAAGAAACGGCCGTTTGAGTGTATAAGTGGTGCTGCCACCGTCGTTGCCGTGGTTGTCGTAGGTGCTTGGTGGGTTTTGATCGCGGTAACTTCAACAACAGCCACCCAACTCAAGGAGGCTGTGTATGCAACTTGCATGGTGGTGACGGCGAAAGAGTGGTTGCGTAGCAGCCAGCAGTGAAGTGAGATGAAGAGAAATAATGTTTAATTGCCAAGGAAAAGTTGAATTTTGAAAGTTTACGCTTGATTTCGGCAGCCCCGTGCGCTTGTGTTTTGGGTCGGTTGGCAAAATTGAAATTTGATTTTTGCGCTACCCACGGCTGGAAGATTGATTTTGATTAGGGGTGGTGAAGAGAAAACCCGCGCGGTTTGCAAGAGAGTGGAAAAAGGGGAAACGAAACGAAAAGACAACGGAGGAGTTGTTCAGTGGTGACGTGATATTTTGAAGAAAAAAAAACCTGTGGATCTGAGATTCACGAAAAATATGGGAAAGAATTGTCATCGGTTCGGTTGAATGCTACAGGCTGAAAGAAAGAACTCCAGCGTTATCGGGCGATGACCTAGACGAGTCGGGTAAAAAGATTGGCATTGCAAGAAAGATCAACATTATAATCACTTAATGTGTAAGTACTGTGTTGTTTATTTCGTTGTTTTAGGTATTATGTTTTGACAATTGCTATTTGAAACGAAACAATAGGAACTTTACCAGAATTTTGATGTTTTATTGTAAATTTAATGTAATTTACTACTTAGGAAAATCATCGAATAAAACAATCTTACGTTATTATACGCCTATGTCAAAATATAAGGCCTATAGGACTCCCGATTAGTTGTCTGAATTGTTCCAATTCGGCTTGTTAGATATCCGTAATGCGATCGGGTTTTTGGGGTATATTTTTCTCATAAACACAAGCTGTATACAAATGATCAACTAATACAATACGACTTTTACACAACCTACTTACAAGTAAATTTGAAGCACGTAAACTGCTTATGCTATTGAGATAGTTGCACCAATTTCCCACTGCATGTTTTTGACGTCTAGATATGTAAGATAGTCGAATTAACTAATACTTCGTAGTTTGGGAACTTACTCAAACATCTACAATGGTTATTTTGAAACCTACCCTAGTACCCAAGTAGCACACTACGACCATAATTAGTTGTAGTAACTTGATTATGACTTAGCAAGTCATATTTATGGTATCTCAACCGAATGGCAACAAGTGTGCTACTAGGGAAGCACACTTGTTGTCATTCAGTTGAGATAACATAAATATGACTTGCTAAGGCATAATCAAGTGTCTACAACTAATTATGATCGTAGTGTGGTAATGAATATTAATCCATCATTAAATTTTAACTTGCACCGGAACCTGAACCCAAACTCCAAACTATCAACATTACTATGCCACTCCTTACGATGGTGGCCATCTTTGTCCAAAATTTGTTGGAAGCGTTTGATATCTTTATTTCCTTGCTTCTTTCCAGAAAACTTCCGCTTCTCCAGAGCCCAAAATCTCTCGATTGGCATATTCCCAGCAAACACAGGATCGTATATGATAGCGGATAAGAGTGAAAAGTGGAGGCCATATACGTACATTTTACATGAAGTCAAATGGACGCATGTACGTCTATCGCCTCCACTTTGTTCTCATATCCGCTATCATATACGGTTTTGTGTTTGCTGGGTTGGCATTGTCAAATTGGGCCAGAACAAAAGTGTTTCTTTATGGTGCTCTATGAAGGATAGCAATCGCAGTTAAAGCCGCTTTTTCTTGTAAATCTTCTTGTTGAGTAAATATTTACTGTATCTGCCACATTTTCTGTCATTTTTTAAATGAAATTTTGATACCTTCTTCGTCCTGAAATGCTCAACTGTAGCATTTCTGGCCATAGCAGAATAGAAAACCAGCCCTGGAAACTGTTGGAAATCGTCCAGGACATAATTTTCATCATACATAATAATGAAATAAATCTTCTTCAAATATTCGCAGTACAAACGTTGAACCTGTGATTTTGCTGTCAAGTTCTGTTTGTCGTAGCGATTTGGAACTGTTTCTACTTTATACGGCTTCAGCCTCAAACGCTTTTGTTTTTTTTTTGGACAAAATTAATTGACATTTGTGTTTTAGAGAGATTCGGGGTTTCCTTCAATATCCCCTTCATTTTTCGGTCCACATGGTCCACAGTAAATTAAAATGTATGTATAAATGTTAGTTCTGTAAAATTTCAAATGATTTGACAAACTTTTTCAGGATACCTCAAATCACTTTTTTGATGAATTGTTGCTATCGCTAAAAACGAATGAAAATTTGCTTAAGCGTGGACCCACTGAACTCTACACATTTACAACATTTCTTGCATTTCAGGATCAACCGACTGTCGATCATAAATAAATACGAAAGTTTTAGCATTTTTCATTTACAATGATATATATAGTATATATATATATATATATTATATATAGTATATATATATATATATATATATATATATATTATATTTATATATACACTATTACATAAATATTTCATGGGAATGGAAGGGCCCATCAGGGCACTCGATTGGAGCACTCTGGATGGGGAGAGTGGGAATGCCAACTCCCCATTGCTAACAGTTTGTGAATAGTAGGCGGCCTCTTCTCCCCGCCCATTGGGACATCCTCATGTTAGATAGCTTGCTTTTTTGACCAATTGTTCAATCTTGTTGTTGGAAGGAGATTCTTTATATCCCTGTAGATACGTATAAGTGGCTTTTTGGCCTTTCATACAATGGCTTGATTAGGATAATCAGTGGTTATTAAAGCTTGATCAAGTCTAACAGCGAGGAGAGCCCATTGCTGTCGGACTTAGTTTTCGTTCTACAATGGGTAGTAGTACATATCATACATCATATAATATTCTTTTCACTTTTCGGTCCATGTAAACATCAGGATCATGGAATGTCAACACTTCTCGGTTTCCTCTCGACTGTCAAACGTTCCGAAAATGACTTGATCACATTTTACAGTGTACAGTGAATTTAGGTAAATTGAATTTTTAGCAAGTCCCATACTGACAAGTCACTTATCACCGTACAATATCCGCCTGTGCACGTACTTATCATTAGTCGCCATCTTGATCACTAAAAATGGAATGTAAACATCAATCATAGTCTTTTTCATCAAAAACTCCCAGTTATACCTGAGCAAAATTTCACCACGAGCTTTCACTCCTACGTGCAATATTTCAAAAGTTACAATCATCTGAGTGTCCGGATTAACTTGAATACAGACCTTAAAGCACTCCCAACCTCAACAGTATCCATGCATGTAGGAGACAATGAATGGCAATGTCATTACACTGTTCACATCAAAGAACACACATAAAAGCTTCGTACAGCATACTGCATTAATGTGTGACTCAATTAGTGAAATATGATTTGATGAATAATGGAGAGATCTCACCCATTGTTTGAAATGGTCGCATGATAACGTTTTACGTTTAGCCAACTACAACTTTTTGGCTTTTAACCAGCCCAAATTATTGAAATAAACGGCTTAACGTAAAGGAGTAGGATGTCATGAGGGAGTCATTAACGGTTATTCATAAACCACGTAGACTTTTCTTTGGGACTTGAAGCCGCAGAAGAAGGTAAAAACTAACTAACAACGTGTCTGGATTGATTTGAAAAGCACAGAAAATGTTTCTTTTTCTGGTGGAACTGTGCGAAACATTGCAAAAATGTTTGTTTAAATTCTATTAAAAAATCGAACTTCTTTCGAATGAAAAAGGGGGTGAAATGGTCCACCTAATGTCGCTTGCCAAGAACAAGACTATTAACCTTCAGATCTTTAGATAATTTCGCTTCGAATTAATAATTCATTACAGAGAAATTTGATCGGAAGTTTGATTACATTCGTATCATTCAGGTAAAACATCTTAAGAATGAGGCAAAATGGACATTTAAAAATAGAAGAAAGAAAAATTGTTAAAAACTAAAATGACAATTGTAATAATGCAAAAGTAGAAAAGTTATAATATGGTTGCTTGAACTGTTGCAGAATTGAGTATTTTTATGGTGAAATTTCGGCGTTAGTTTTAATGGAAGCTTATTGTTTCACTTTGAAATTTTGGAGAAAAGGGGAAAATAGACCATTCTATTAATTTGATATAACCATTCGATTCTACAGATTTTTTATTATGAAGGTGGCAATTTTGATCTCCCTTATTTTGTGGCAGAAAAAAAGTGAGACTTCAGATCCCCTTTTGCCCACTGTGCAATGTAACGTACACAAAGGTTTTCCATGCAATGGTCAAAATACAGTTTTAAAATTTTCAGTACTTACCCAATTTTTTTTGAAAAACTGCCATATGATTACTTTTGCCCAAAACGTAAACTGTGATTCGAATTGGGTCGATAAGTTGTTCCGTTCTGGAGTTATCGCCGAATACAAACCGTGTAAAAAAACGCGTTAAAAAAGACCTTAATGTACTTTTGGAAAACAAATTTTATATGCAGCTGTCAAAAGTGCGCTCAACTCGGAATTGCTGAGGATTTGATGAAACTTACGGTAATTTGAATAAGTTTGCAATAATTTCTGTGAAATTTTAAGGAGCCTTTTTTAAATTACAAAAAACACATGAGTTTTTGAGAGAGTCATACAGTACACAAGATCTTTCCAATTAATAAATAGAAATTGTTACTTAATTTTCCTAGAAATTAACAGGATAATATACTTTCCAAATATCATAAGAATCCTAAGACAATTACACACATTTTAAGCTATTTGCAGACATTTTCAACATTTTACAACACTATCTCAATCAACAAAAAAACTGTCATAGTTAGTTGCAGCAACTTGATTGTGACTTAGAGTAGTCGCATTGAAGTTACTTTGACGGATACGCAACATGCGTGCTACTAGATAAGAAGTTTGTAGCAATCCAGAATTTTTTATTCAACTTCCAAGAAGCCTTAGCAACCTCTGCAAAGCTTGAATAAGTTTGGCAGATTGCTTAAGAAATTTAACGAGAGACTATACGAATCAAAAGATTATATAATTTATTTTGTTCTTTCGTGAGGTTTAAACATATAGCTTATCACAATTAGCTGATTACCGGATCACGAAAGAGTGATCAAAATGCACTTCTATCGTTAATATTTGAGAGGATCGATAATACTCAATGCCTCGGAAAGTAAAATAAAATTCCTAAAGAAAATTCATGATCAATTAGGGATCGATTCCATGACCAAACGCCATCTCTGGATTGCTTATATCATGTCTTTCAAAGTAGTATGTCTGAGACCCAATATATGTCACATGTGGTGTTTCACCTATATGTTAATGTTTATATTATGGTTTTCGTAGCTATGTGAAGCCATTCGATGTTTAATTTAGAGTGATTTTGTTGGTACAAAATATCGCATGAGATTTAAAAAACTATTTTATGTTTGTACGGTTGATTCGAACGCAACTAATAGAAATTAGATAGATTTATGGAATTACCGTCCAACCAGATAAGTGACAGGCAGGTGTATAACCGTGTCTGAACCAATGGTAGAATAAGACTTATAAGCACTTGGATAGCCCTGGCTCATCGAACAAAAATACGACATGATTTCATTACTGAAAGCTTTTATTAGGAGATAAATTTAAGAAAAAAAAATACAAAAATTAATCAGTCGTTGTAAAGAGATAAATATAAATATTTTTAAATAAATAAATAAATTATAAATACAACAATAATTAAATAGCTGAACAAATTAATTTCATATGTATAAGAAAAAAATAGACAAGCTGATAGGTAAATAAATAAAAAAAATCAGCTAATGAATAACCAAATATGCATACATAATCAAATTACTTGAAAAACAAATGAATAAATCAATAAATTATTAAACCGTTTGAAAATCTCCGTAATAACGAAACCTTATTTATCCTGTCCAAAGAAATAGTCAAACAAATAAATAATCTAACGAGTGATAAAATAAATAAATAAATAAATATAAAAACTGATGAATAAATAAATTAATAAAAACATTTATGAATTACAAATTAGTTAATTAATTTATAAACTGATGTAAAAATAACAAAAAACTGTGTAAACTAATGAATGAATAAATTATCAAATAAATTAAAACGCGAACAAAAAAATTATTACATGAATATTTAATAAAATAAACAAATTTATTTTTGATTTTTAACAATTTAAAATACAAAATTCACTAATACATAATACGTACAATTATTGTTAATAATACTTAACGAATATATAAATAAATTACCATATAAATAAATACGCCAATGTATATCTGAATCAATAAAAATTAAAAATATCAATAAACCGATGAATAAATTAAAAAAAACTTTGATAATTAAAGAGATTAAGAAAACAATAAAGCAATATATATGTATATATATATATGAGTATATATATACATATATATATATATATATATATATATATATATATATATATATATATATATAATATATATATATATATATGTATATACATATATATATATATATATATATATATATATATATATACATATATATGTTTTTTATATATTCGAATAAACAAAGCAGATTATGATAAATAAATTGATGTATAAATAAATTAGTCGCCTAATAAAATAAAATTAGAAATGTTCCAGTGAACAATAAAATAAACCATAAATAAATAAAGTACTAAATATTCAAAAATCAAAATCAGTATGTTATCGATTAAAAGGTTAATGAATAAATAAATAACTACACGAATAAATGAATAAATGAATACATGACTTACACAATTTCCAAATTAAAATCAAGTTTATTAATATAATAATTCATAAATAATTATGTATATATACAAATTAATGAGAAAAGAAAATAGTAATACAATAATATATTGATCAGAACATTAAGAAATAAATAAAAGAGTTGACTTATTTGATATGAAATTAAATAAATAATTCAACAAATAAATAAATAAACTAATAAAGAAGTAAACAATTATATATACAACACAATAAATAAATTAAGGTTTAAAGTGAAATGAATAAACCAGTAAATTAATAAAAATAAATAAATAGAGAAATCAATATGAATGAATAGAAAAACAAATTGATACACAATTAAAAAATAAGCAAATATATAAATTTATAAATTACTTTATGTTTATACATAAAAATAAATAGATTATTGAATAAATAAATAAATATATTAATGAATGAATAAACAAGAACTAGGGTAACGAAATAATTAAACAAAACATAAATAAATGTATAAATATAGAAATGAATGTCCTAATATACAAATAAGTTGGGTACAAAAGACGAGCTCTTAGCTTACTCAGAAGCGCAAACAGATTAACAATTAACAACCATATTATAGGGTAACAAATTGAGACGAATGAGGCTTTGTCAAAAGTATAGCACCTTCTCGTTTGAAAACTTGGCCCACTGATTTTGTTTGGCTGACAGTACATTGAAATCGAGATGGATTTCTGTGAGAAAATCTACACTCAAAAAAATATACACGTTGGTAGCTTGTATTAAAGTATTTTGCACTTTGATGGGTTGGAAACATGTAGTATCTATGCCCGCTGTTCACGTTCAAAGAGCTCAAATTTGCTCTCCTCCCTCCAGGGAATCTCTTTTTTCAGAACTTGTAGGTATATATGTGGACAAATATGACATTTGATCCATTTAAAATTAAAATCAATTTTTATTTAAGGTGGAATACTTAGTAAACAAACCTGTTAACATTTCAAATAAACAGTCGTCGTTGGGCAAACCTATTTTTTAAGCTGAATTTTTGCAGTTTTTCTAAGCACAGTCCGTTCGAAAATATTTAAGTTATATTTTCTCAAATTACACTTTCCTATCTTAACAGATTAAGGAGAAATCAGAGACGAACCAGCCACCGACTGGAAGTCTCTTAAATAAAGAAAAAACAAACAAACAATTCACAGATTAAGGAGTGTGTCAAAAAGTGCTTATAAATATTTTAAAATTCTCGGGTAACTAATGACAATGGTCCAAAAGCCAATTGTAAACAATAACTTTAAACGTTGAACCATCACGAATCACGAGAATCCTACGATATTCAACTACTCCATGTGGTTCAACATTCCTCTATCAGATTATAAATTGCAGAGAACCATTGTTTACAATTGGCTTGTAGGCCCTTATCATGAATTAGTCGAGAATTTAGTTTAGATGTCTTTATTCAAGAGACTTTCAGCCTGTGGCTGGTTCGTTTCTTGAACTTGAACTTTCTTGAAATCAACTTTCTAATCGGAAAACCACAGTAGAGATGATCTGTCATAATTCGCGGTGGAATGGAATATCGCAAGCCAAATGTGCAAATTGTTTGCCAAACGAGCAAGGTGTACTCACCGAATATTTGAGTCGAAACAGTCGTTGGGGACAATCGCGACAACCGATTTGATGTAGAATTAAGCTCCCGGCAGTGTTCTGGAATTCTCTTTCACGAACGTTTCGTCGTCAATCAACAAGTGGGCGGAATTGTCTAGAATACGGTTGTTCAGCTTTCGGGCCCTCATTTTGGCACGACACTTCTGCTCCGGAGATTGTTTTGTGCTTTCTGCTTCCTGTATGTCTATAAATCATACATTTTTTCATTTCGCTGGATCATCCCAATGCTGGTCCTGTATTTCTTGGGCAAATCACGGGTAAAGGCTGATTTGTTCTACTGAAAATTTGTGGTCCAATGCAGAATTGCTGAAACCGGGTATTTGTCAAGTTCTCGGCAGATTCTGCAGGGAGTACTGCTCATCATACTTCAACAAATCCCTCGTTTTACACTTGCTGGGTGTATTTTGACCTTTTTTGCAATGTGATTGTACGTTACATGTTTTTAAAAAGACCAAGTGTGCAGAGTTTTCTATCGTACTTCAAGATCGCGATTTTGCCAGAAAAAACGGTAATAGCGTTTTAGCACAATTACGTATTAAGTTCGTATAACTACTTTTCGATACACTCCTTTAAACGCGTACCAGTAATGAAAAATCAATAACAAACAAATTGTTTTGACGTTTCTCAGCAGGGCTTGAGGGGCTGTTCGCTCGCGAATAACGGTGGCGTGTAATTGTGTTCTTAGTATTGCGTACACTATTTTGTCCAGGTAAAAATAGACTATCCAGCATTTTACGAGTACTCATGGCCGTCGATTTGGCGTTTGGTGTTGGTCGTTTGACAGCTAATCGATAAAGTTTGATCGATTCTCTGTCAAACGGCCCAAGCCAAACGTCAAATCGCTTGCTCCCGAACAGAAACCGAGCTCAACCGAGACGACCATTAACACTCGTAAAATGCTGGATAGCGGATGCTTACTTTATTTTGTCCAGTACTGGATAGCACCCTTCATTATGACTACCTAATTAAACAGCACAGAAATCATAATTGAACACTTAATGCGTTAAACCTGAATATCTATTGTAGAACAATTTAAGCTGAATATATTTGTGATCAACATCATGTCATTTAACAGTACATCGTTTACACTGTATTCTAAAATTCACATAAAAAACGATCATTTTCGATTAGTCCTACTGACATATTTATTTCTGTAATATCGAATAGAATGAATACCAGCCTCAAACGCTATAAATACATACCAACCAATAGAACCAACGCGGCAAAATCAGCATAAATGCAAGCGGTAGAATAATCACTCCCGCTGCAATTTCAAACCGATCACACGAGTCCCACATCGAGATAAACGAAGCATAACGATCGCCGAAAACAATTTACATTCCACGGCACTCGCACGACAAGCAAATACTTAGAGGTGTCTGCACTTGGTATCTACCATGGTGGTTTCCCACTCACCCTAGGCTGTGGCAATTCGCATGAGCAGCAAGACAAAAGACCGAACATCATATTTGGAATGTTAATTGAAGTTCGAACTCATATGAGTTCCGATTGTGTTTCGCCGTGTAACATCCAATATGTACCTTCAACAGCTCGGGCGAAAAAGGTACAAACAAATCGTTCAGAACTAATTGAGGACCATTTTTCTCCGCGTTTTCCGATGCATTGTGCTTTTTGCACAATGCTAAACGCTCAGGTAAACACTGAAAACACACAGGCACGAGGTGACGATACTGGCTGCTGTTCCGGCCGCATCAAATCACATGGCGCCTTCGAGATGGATTGGAGTTGCGTGATGCTTTATCATCTCAAAGTGAAGAGAGAACGTTTGCCGCCTTCTCGCAGAAGGGTTAATGTCATCTTCGGACGTACCGAATGGAATTATGGAAACATATCGACACAAATTTTCATAGCCTAACTGACAACGTCAGTTGCTCGAGTTGAAACTGCCCAACCACACGATAATTTCGGGAAGTGTTCACTATCCGATAAATTGGACAGGTAGCTTGCCACGGAATTTACGGAAACTCGTTTACGTTCGTCGTAGCTAATGAAATCGTGATATGCATTTGGAGGCGGGCAGACCCGGCGGATCGAACACGGCTAACGGTTTCCGCTGTACGGCTTCGAGTGGCGTGTAAACAAAGCTAATAAAGCGCCGTCGTCATCGTTGGTTGGCTATGCTTCATGGTGGGAGAAATTGTTCAGACTTCAAATGCGTTGCGTGCGGCAGCGGTTCGGCGGACCAGTAAGATACCTGAAATGGTCACGGCGCTGATTGAGAAGCTTGAAACAGTGGTGCAAAAAGCGAGCCGCTTCCTATATTGTATTTTTTTTTTCGGTGTTCAATATTCGTTACGAAGTGATGCTTTTTTGGTTATGTCACCTACGAAACAGAACCGAAACCGAAATAATAATGATCCATGTGACGGGGACACCAACGGGAGGAGGCGTCGCAGGGGCGCCACGGAATAAGTGGCCGCGTACGTGGAGTCAATTTTGGATATCGACTCATTAAAACCAGCCTTATCGAGGGTACGGCGGGCGTTCGATCGCAAGAACTGTGCATGTTGTGGATTTTGAATCAATTTTTCGCTGTCGGAAGCACCCACTCAATTGCACTGGCTAATAAGCGACTAGTTTCGGGGTTGTAAAATTTATGCTGCTTCGCGCAGAGAGTTTCTGGTGTTTGTGGAGGAAGAAATTTATTAACTTCGAATTAAGTCATTTGGAAATTCGTGGTCCGTGAGCGAAAATGGTTTCGGATTGGGAACAATATCTGAATATCTATTTTGATGGTCGTAGGCATTTCCGCTTGCGATCTATGATGGTTTGTTACGAGCGAGATTTGTCTTTGTGTATCGATAGGTTGAAAAAAAAAATGATTTCGAACAGTTCACGAGGAGTGAAGGCATAATACGATTCGTAGTAACATTCCTATCATATAGTCGTGATGGAATGGAATGCAGTGAAAAGCACGTACTTGAAACAAACGCTTGCTGGAAATGTAAAAGACTGCTTATGAAGATGTGTGTTTAGCAAGACATATTTTTAAGCTTCTACAACTAAAAGTTGTTTACATCTGAGTTTAGTTAGCTCAAAACGTAGTATTATACGTTATTATTGTTGCTAATTAACCCACAATTTTTCGTACTTCTGTTTATTCTTTGAACACTCCCCCTTGTTCTTTCATTCTTGTATTAAAATTGAAATACTATCAGTCGTTTGAATTGAACGGAATTTAATAAATTCATATCGGGAAAAATAATAAAAATCTAACTAAACATAGCGGCGTTTATAACCAACTACCTGTCATTTAATTAAATATTAACGATAGATAATACTGTTCGGATATCAGTTTGATTGACATTTGAATATTTTCCCGTTCAGAATATCGGAAACTAGTGTAAAATTGCTAAAATGGATGTACTTTTGTTTTTCATACTGTTGGGTAAATATTGGTTTCGGCAATGTTGACTTTGGTTGTTGACAATGTTGACTAACAGTATTTTCATGCGTCGCATTCAATATAACACATCGATCAAAAAGTCCAAGGCCTAACTATCAGATGGCACCACTAATAAATTATCCATATCATTATTCAAAAGTACCAACCTTCAAAAGATTACTGGCAACATTTCATGACGTTTGGTTTATTATTTATCAAGTTAAGGTGGTTTAGGTGGCGCTAGTTTTGTGTTTTTTAAGAACGATGGCATCAAAGCAATTTCGTGTGTTGATATATCATTGCTTTTTGATAGAAAAAAAACACCGTTCAAGCCCAAGCTTGGCTTGAAAAATGTTATCCGGACTCTGCCTTATCGAAAACGACCATTAAACGATGGTTTGGCAATTTCAAACGTGGTCGTACGAACACCGATGATGCTGAACAGGGCGGCCAAATGAGGCAGCTATTCCGGAAAATATTTAAAAAAAAACCTGAAAATCATCAAGGGCAATCGCAAAGTGAAGTGGCAAGAGATAGCTGACACTCTGAAGGTATCAAATGGCAGTGTTTACACCATCATACACGAACATTTGGGTATGAAAAAGCTGTTTTCCAAATGGGTGCCGCGTTTGCTCACACCAGAGCAAAAACAAGAACGAGTCAATGATTCAAAGCGTTCTAGGATTTTTTTTCAAAAGGGCGAATCTAACAATGAGAGGCTCTCTCCTCTCTCGCTCTCTTTCATTTATTACTACGCCAGTATAAATCTTTTGAGGGATTCTTTAGTACAGATAGAAACACAACAGTGCTGGCTACAATACTCTACAAATAGTTGAATGAAAAACGTAACGCTGAATGGAATATGAATGAAAGAGAAAGTAATCAAAGAGAGTCTCTCAATTGCAGATTCGCCCTAATGAAAAAAATCCTAGATTTGTTCGGAGATGCTCACGTGAAATAAGAAGAAATTTTTGCGTCGATACATCACAATGGATGAAACATGGATTCACCGCTCCACTCCGGAATCAAATCGGCAGTCTACTGAGTGGCGTGCAGACGGAGAAAGCCGTCCAAAGCGTCCAAAGACTCAGACATTGGCTGGGAAGGTAATGGCCTCTGTATTTTGGGATGCGCATGGAATTTTATTCATTGACTACTTGGAACATGGAAAAACAATCAACAGCGACTATTTGAAGGCCGGAATCGCCCAGAAAAGGTCTCATTTGCAGAAGAAAAAGGTGCTCTTTCACCAAGACAAGGCACCGTGTCACAAGTCAATAAAAACAGCCCCAAAAATGTTCGAATAGGGTTTTGAATTTTTACCGCACCCACCGTATTCTCCAGATCTGGCTCCCAGCGACTTATGGCTCTTCGCAGAACTTAAAAAGACTTTAGGATTCAAAAAGCATCTCATCAGCGGAGCAACTCAACAGCTCAAACTCTCTAGGATTCAAAAAGATGCTTCGTGGAAAGAGATTTCGCTCAGACGAGGAAGTGATTGCTGATGGTATCGAAAAGTTCAAGAAACTTTGGAATGATTGTATCACTCAAAAAGGAGATTATATTCATGAATAAAAATGAATTTTGGCAAACAAATAGCTGGCAAGCACTTCATTGAATATGTTTATAAACGGTGTCGCACATCATATTGCATAACGGAAAAACGCTGTAGAAAATTACCCATTGTGTGTTTTCTAATCAAAATTGAGTTAGAAGTAGTTTAGAGTGCTTTTGTTGTTGTATTTTTATCGCTGTCAGTTTTTCGAAAATCGGAAAAAATGGCGTCCCCTGAAAAGCGAAGTCGCAAATTGATTTTGTGCAAGCACCTGGAAAATCCTCAACTCTCATCGAGACATCAGAAAACAACTTTAAATCGTGAAGTCATCGGTGAGTTTGTAATCATTCGCAAATTTGTTTGAGGTTTCTATAAAAAACTTTGGTGTCTTTAGCGTACGAGAGACAACCAGTCTGTTGATTTGTCCGACTTGTTTGAGACCGTTCCTCAAGGGAAATTCTCGAACGGTTGCTGGCCGAATGCCTAAACCCACTTGCTGAATCTTACAAAAGTCCAAATTGTATTCCCTTACCCCTCTTTACTCTCGCGTTTACTTAAGCTCGCTCGACTAAAATGCAATCGCTAAGAGGATTAGAAGTCTGAAAGGGCAATTTAACTACAAAAATAACGGAAACGTAAGAGAGAACAGTAGCTTCCCGCGGAATTGCTGTAGAAGAAATCAATTGGCTTCTTTCACAAGCTTATGCATTCAAGTTGGACAGGACTCTGTACTAACTTAGAATGGGAAACTATTCCTGGCCATGATAAAAATGTTTCCACATACCTGCGCAGCATTTTGTAGCGATAGCTGGAGTACGGCGGCGTCCGGCGTGAAGAAGGAGGGTCTTCCGGCGGTGGCCGAAACGTTTGGAATCGTCGAGTGTCCGGAATAACAATTCCCTCGAGTTAGCGGCCCGGTTTCCCTTACGACCCGCACCTTTCCGTTTCAACGAGTGAGGACTAAAAACTAACTACTAACTCTCGGTTCGGGTTCGGTCCTACGGACGATAATTGGTGACGTACAGGGACCGCGCTCTCGGAACCTAACCACCGGGGTTTGTAGTGTAATGGTGGTTTCTACGACAGGTTTGGGCATCTGTCGGGTTAGTTTCACTCGACTGACTTGCGAACTTCACTCCCCTCCGTTTGGTTACCTCGAAAGGCGGGCCTTAGCGGACACACGAGCTTAATTGATCGGTAGACGACTCACGACGAAATGATCAGGAACCCCAATAGGACTCTGCTGGTCGTTTCGAAAATTTCAGCCCGTACAAAAAAGCGCCTAAGCGCTCGAAGTCCAACGCGAATGGCGAACATTAGTTTGACATTCTACCCAGGAAACCAATAAGCAGTTTCAAAGCGGCAGCATATCAAGCAATTAACTCGCCTTAAATGCATCATAAATGCCGCGTTTGGCCCAATATATGGCTGCTTTAATGCAATGCTATGATAATGCTTCATAAATGCTATTGGCTTCAAGCATTTAAATAGCATTACAACAGATAGCATTCAAAATGCTGATATAATGCTAATAAAATACTTGTAGTATTTGAAATGCAGATTTAGGGTTGATTTACTGCATATGGTACTGCTTATTGGTTACCTGGGTACTATTATTCTCTAATGAAATAACCTCTTTCCGTGGTACCAATCCAATCCAAACAAAACGAAGCGAAGATCGCGCAAAAGTCAGTCACGCTGGCGGAAAACTACTTCTGGAAACACACAAAAAAGATCCGTTTATAAAGCACTTCACTTTCAAACCCACTGTTCTCAATTTTTTAGCTTCGACAAACTTTGAAGGAACACACGTTTCACTTCTGAACAACTTGAATCTTTTTACTCGGAACTTAAAGACCGCAAAACGTCTACTTCTCTTGTGCGAGCGATAATGAACGAGCTTAAGGATTTTTCCCTTCAGGAAACTTTGAAGAACCAGTACTTATTATTTAGTAAATTTCAAAAGGCGATAGCAGTTCGGCGCCTTCTTGGATTCAAACAAGTGATTAAAAAAGAGCTACATCCCTTCAGGAGCCATTGCTGCACTCAATGAAGTAGTATACCACTTTGCTTAGCCGAGACACAAACCGCATGAAACATTTCCCCATCAATGAAAGCCAAGTCGATAGGCAAAGACAGGTTATATTTTGATCTAGCTTTTAAATTTGAATTGTCAAACCGACTTAACGAATTCAAGCACAATTTTATTTAAAAAATAAGTAATAAGAATCAGCAAATAATAATTAAACTCTGTCATGGTTTAAGCGGAATCCCAATGCTTCGATCAGGGATGTGACCCAAAAGTTGAATCAGTCCAAGTCTTTCGTTCAGAATGCTAAGGACCGTGAGGGACTGCATACGTACAAAGTGCAGAAGGCTTCAAGTCGTGACAAATGGCAAAATACGGTGGAAAAGTCACGGGCCCGGAAACTGTACACCCAGATGCTTGCGAAACCTCATTGTCTCATCAAAGATGATGAGACTTACGTCAAGGCGGACTTCCGGCAGCTTCCGGGGCTATTGTTCTTTGCTGTCCAGCACAAGTTTGATGTCCCGGAGAAAGTAAGGAAGCAGCAACGTTCAAAGTTTGCCAAGAAATACATGATTTGGAAATCGATCTACTCATGTGGCAAACGGAGTGTACCGATCGTGACTACCGGGACTGTTAACAGGGAGATCTACCTACAGAAGCGTCTGCATCCTCTGTTGAAGCAATACGAGGGCTCTACATTCTTTTGGCCGCATATTCAAATGTTGTCCTGGAGTGGTACGAAGCCAACGGGATCACTTTCGTACCCAAAAACATGACCCCCTAACGCACCGGAACTAAGACCCATCGAAAAATACTAAGCTGTTATGATGCAGGCGCTACGGAAGCATCTGAACTGAACGAAAGGAGGTCAAATCTGAGGAAGTCATGAGGAAAAAGTGGGTTTTAGTACAGAAGAAGTTGTAGCCAGATGTTGTACAGAACCTAATAAGTGGAGTTAAGTGTACACTTATTTTACAGAAATCTGTAAAATTTTACCGGATTTTCAACAGCTCTGATTTTACGGATTTCGGTAAAATTTTCCCGAAATTCCGTAAATTTTTACAGATAACTGTAAAATTTCACTGAAATCCGTTTAATCGGATTAACAAATGTTCAGCTGTTGAGAATTCGGTAAAACTTTACAGATTTCTGTAAAAAAATCTAAGTGTGTATGGTACGAGTGTACCGTTATAACATTTGCATTTAAAAAAAATTACAAAAGTTGCCGATTTTACATGGACTTACCTTCACCTAAACTGATGAAACTACCCATGTAGCATCAACCATAGTGACACATTAGCAGACAAAATTTGACAGCTCTATCAGTCGAACTCTAACCGTGATGGCAAAAACAGTGAAGCAACTCCGTTCAGAAGTGTGCGCATTCAAAGAACGGCACCGTGCCGCGTCGAAAACGGACCTCGTGCAGCACTTTGTGGACGCCGGATACGCCCGTTCCGGCATCTACAACATCTTGGCACTATTAGACAACAATCAAAGCATCGAAAGAAAGCCCGGTTCCGGACGGCCGATGACCCTGAGCGACAAGAAGCTCTAAAGGATGCTGAAGTGGAAGACCGACCGGCTACATCACTGCGTGCGCTTGGCCGGGAGGTCGGTTCAACCGACCAAACAGTGAAAAAGTACCTCGCAAACATGAACATTCATGTCAAGAAGCGGAAGTCGCGTCCACCGGTTTCGGAGCTGCAGGCAATGATGCAGTGGCAGCGGCTGACTTAGCAGGTCAACTCGATTTTCCCGGCAAATCGTGACGTGGCGGTGGTTATGGACGACGAGACCCATCTCACCCTGGATGGCAACGACTGGCACCTAGTTCCCCAAGAAGGTGCTGCTGTGGCTGACAATCAGCGAGACGGGGATGTGAAAGTCGCTCTTCTTTCGCTCCGGACTGGCCATGAAAGGTGAAGTTTATAGTACTAAATGCCTGCCGAAATTTGCGTCGTTCATCAATATATACCATAAGGGCGAAGACGCGGTGTTCTGGCCGGATCTGGCGTCGGCCCACTACTCGAAGCGATTGTTGGAGGAGATGGAGCGGTTGAATATCGATGTGATACCCAAGTCGGCGAACCCGCCCAACGCCCCCCAGCTGCGTTCTATCGAGAATTTCTGGGCCAACCTGAAGCGTAAGATCTACTGCAACAATTTTGTCGCGAAAACGAAGAAAGAACTCAAAAACATGCCTACACGCATGTTTTCGTCCACCATGGCGTATGTTCCTGTTAACTGCCGGAGGGCCGTTTGCAAGTAAGCGTAAATAATTATCTTCTATGAGAAATTTATCAAAAGCAATTATCTGTCTTAGTTATCCTTAAAAAGACCATTTTATTTTAATGCTAACGTTATGCTATGCTATGGTTGTCTTAACTTATTTCAATAGAATATGAGTTTTTGCAACCAAGACAGGGTACCATGAAACAATATTAAGGCTGAAAATGGCTGAAATGAACCTCTTCCTATGCCCTGTACGGGTTCTCCGTTAGCTCAGTATGTAAAGGCGTGACTATAAAGCAACACCACCTGGCTGGCTTCGATTCCCGGTCTGGTCTATGAATTTTTCGTTAAGGAATATTTGTCGACTCCCTGGGCGTAGGGTATGATTGTACTTGCCAAACAATCATACTTATGCATAAATGGTTCCTGGCATCGAAAGCTCTTAATAAATAACTGTGGGAGTGCATTATGAACACTAAGTTGTGAGCAAGCGATAAGCTTAATTTCGAAAGCAATAAGCTTGAAACGCTACGAAAGAACTATGCCCTGTACAGGATGAAACCACCAAGATAACCAATAAACATTAGCATATTCAGTAAATCAACCCTAAATCTGCATTTCAGATGGTACAAGCATTATATTAGCATTATATCAGCATCTTGAAAGCTTTCAATTGTAAAGCTGCATTTCAAATGCTATTTAAATGCTTGTAGCCTGTAATAAGCATTTCGAATGAAAAATAGCATTAATGAAGCATTATCATAGCAGTGCAGTAGAGCAGCCGTATATTGGGCCAAAAGGCATTTATGTTGCATTTACGGCGACTTAAATGCTTGATAGGCTGCCGTACAGACGCTTTGGAACTGCTTATTGATTACCTGGACAGCGCTTATCGATTCATTTGTATTTTTTCCTCTTTGAATGGTAATGAGGATGTTTACATTCCCGATTTTCATGGTTTCCACTGTCACTTCTATGCCCACTGAATTTTGTTTGCTGCAATGAATGAAGTCAGCCCTAAGTGCGGGTCAAAAATCTGCTGTCACTGTTGTTTTGATAATCAATCGGTCAGCATGAATTTCATTAGACGAAATTTGAATATCATCTCTTGTGATGATTTTTTGTATTATTGAGTGATTTTGAATCCTTATACGAACATGCAACTGGGGCCGCCATCATCGTTCCATAAGAGAATAGATTCTAGCAAGAATACCCTAGACTGGGCTGCCCTTGCATAATATCCGATCTCGACGGCTAATTGATATTCATTATGGTTTATTGAATCTCATTTCTGACAAATCGAAATTCATTTTGAAAATGAACCTGTCTACATAAATGAATATCAAAGCATTTTGAAAATCGAACGATCATTCGTCTGGTTACGTTTGTTGTCACGAGTTATCGTTTGATTTTTGCATGGAACTTATAGGCAGTCAATGTTGTGTTGCCTGAAAATCCGCGCTTTTGAACCTAACGAGCATGATTTTTATCAACACTGATCATCAGTGAATGTTTTCAACAGCATTCAAAAGCTAATCTCCAACAAACACATAATTTTAGAAGAACTCATTAAACAATGAAAATCATCACCCGCGAGTCCCCGGTTGCTCGTGGATGTAGAGTTTTATCATCAATTAACTCGTTTCTCAAACGCGATAGGCTGGCCACGGCCAAGAGAGAACCAAACAAAACGCCAATCCCGGCCATTATCCACGTTGCCAAGAAACAAGACATTGCGGCTGGGTGGATCAGATTTTCGGAAAAATCTCGAACCGAAGCGTTGTCGTCGTTGTCATCGTTACCCTGCAGCAACAACAACAACGCTAGCTGGCCATTTAGGAATGGATGGGAAAACGCATTTTTCTTCACACGGAGCCGGACAAAGTCCGAGGTTCTCGTTCTCACACACAGTGTGTCAGTCGGGCTGCGGATGTTGGTACGATGTGCGTGTACAACGTTTACGTTACAACGCCCTTTGAATTCTTGGTTGGCGTTTTTTTTTTGGAGGCCCTTGAAGCATACCATGATGCTGTGGGATTCCGATGACGGAATGAGCATAAGGGGCTGGGAGGAGGGGGAAAATTGTTCTGTAGGCTTCAATTGGTTTGAAAGTCGTGATTGAGCATAATGACGGTGGGAATCGTGGCTTTTGGGGCAGATAAATTGACACTTGAAATTGGTGTTTTGCTGAAACTGGAGCGGAGAGAATTTCGGCTGATTTGAACGGGTTGTTCGTAGTTTTTAGTCGTTTTATTGAATGGGTAGATGTATAATGTATCAAATCAAAACATTCCGGATATGAAAGCCGAGGTGTTATATTGGAGCAACTTTGCTAAAGTGCTTTAATCCTTGCATTAATTATTAGGATTTTTCTGAAATCCTACAAGTTTGCGTTGCAGTTATGTGAAATCAGCTAAAATTCTACTACATTGTCTGAGGTTAACTTTTTACTGTACAAAACATTTGTTGTCATTCTACGAACTTTACTGAAGAGCTTCCAATAATGATCAAACTTCACTGAATTTCTGTGCTTATGATGATGATTTGACAAAGTTTTGCGATAACTTCATAAGTGCTACAAAGTTTATAAAAGTTCTTCGAACAAATTTCCTTGAAGCTCTTTGAACTTTGATAAGTTTTGATTTTTCTTTTTGAATGCTCTATGAACTTCATAACAGTTTTTTTTAACTTTTCTGATCTTTTGCTAGCATTGGTGGAGTACTGCCAACTTTATTGGAATTTTATAAACTAAAGTAATGTTTTAAGTCATATGTAAAAAACACTGAATTTTGTGAATATTGCAGTAGCTTGATGAAGTTTGAAGAATTTCTGTGAACTACGTTCTAATGTTATTTGATGATTGATGAACTTTAGCAAACAAAGTCTTAAGAACATGAAGGATAAGTCGAAAGAGAAGGTCTCTTAGCAGAAGTGGTCAATATATATGCTCGTTTTTCACAGTAAATTACTTACCAATCCACATACAGTGCTGGCCAAACTAAATTCTGGATCAATTTGTTTCTAGGAAGTTTCAAGAGCTTCAAAGTCGTATTTTTTTTGTTGGTAACCGATCTTGTCTACTTTATCGTCCAGGTAACTCCACAGATTTTCAATCGGATTCAAATCAAGGGATTGCGGAGGCCATTCGAGTTTGGCCTTGCCCGGATATTGATGCCTCCAGAGCACGACTAGTGGCCCGAGGAAGACAACTCTTCCACGAGGTAAGAGGTGTTTTGGGAATGCGTGATCTTGAAGAACGCATTAGTTTTCTTCAAGGTGTGCTATGGATTGTTGTCCTGTTGACAAATGTAGTTGGTTCAATACTCCTGCAATTTTTCGCAAAGCAAGTCGATGTATATGTCCGTTATCATGATCCCTTCAATATGAGCCAAACTTCCTACTCCAGACCATGCGAACGCTCCCCAGACTATGATATTCCCATCCCCATGATTCATTGTCTTCTGGATCTACCGATCCTTGTGCTGTTCACCAGAGGCTCTTCAAACTCTCCAGAGCCGTTTTGGTACGAATAGTTCAAACTTCCTCTCGTCCTTCCACAAAACCCGTTTCCAGAAGTCTATTTTTTGGCAAACTCCAGCCGTGTTTTCTGGTTGCGCTTGCTTATGAAAGTTCGCTTGGATGCCAAACAGCCCTTTGATCCAACGGTCATTGAGCCGTCGACGAACAGTACGTCGATCAACACCTAAATTTAGTGATTCAGCAATCACTCTCGATGAAAATTTTGGATTTTGCTTAGCCGAAGCGGCATCGTTACGGTGAGTTGTCGTCCTTGCCAGGTTATGTTTTTCACCAATCCTTGGCTTTCATGCTTCCTCCATATGTGTTGCGCAGCCCCAGTTGAAACTGAGTATATTTTGGCAGTAAATGAACAAAAGGCCGTTTGACAATCGCAAATCATACGCCAATTCGGATATACCCAAAATTGAGCAAAGTTAACCCAAAATCATTAAATTTGGAAATGCTCAAAATTGGGTAACCGAGTCTTAACCCAAATTTGGGTAAACCGACGATTTAATTGATTTTGAGTTAGGTCTTCATTAATTTATAAAATGTGGATGTTACGTAAATTGGGTAAAACATTGAACTGAAAAAATACCTTAGGCGACTATAGTTCAGTTTTTTCTTCTATAATTTTGTGATGAAAATGAACTACTGAAAAATATTTTCTCTTGATTTCAAGTTTTCATTCAATACGTTCTCAACTTGGTAGTTTGGGAACTTGGTGGTAGAAACTGAAGTAGATCGGCCACACCAAGCAATTTAAAGAGCAGAACGATTTTGGCTAGATTGGTTCGTTGGATTTCAGGGACTGTCAAAGCAAGCGGCTCGTCCTTGTACTGTCGGTCGGTGTACAAGCGGGAGGCTTGACTAGTGGTAGTTCTACCTGTTGCCCTCTGGAGGAAGCCGCAAATTTTTCGCTTGCGGATCGGACAAAAGCTGAGAATAGATCGGCAGAACAGACAACTCTGGGGCGCTTTCAATTTTCGCCAATCCAATTGAGCAGGCACGAAACCAACATATAACCTTCCGAGCGTTGAAGATGTATCCGTAAAGCTTGCTTCCGAAAAATGTGGCATTCATAGTAGTAGAAGTAACAATCAACTTCAAATCCCTTCTGCTAGCGACGAAGTCTCTCAACAATCCAAAAATAACATCAGGAGAAAGGGATCGTTCGTGCGTTTCCTCCATGATAAACGCTGAGTACCCATCCAGATCACTATCTCTCAAGCTTTCTTGCAATAGGATACCATCCTTCATGTACTTGATGACCGTTTATTCCGAGGTACAAACTTGAAATCAAATAGCATACCAAACTTCCTGTACTTTTTGTCGTTGAGTGCAACCAATCATACTTAATCGACTGTATCTATCTTCGCGCAGGTACTGGATCAACTGTGTTGTTTTTCACGAATTACATTCAGCGAATCTTGTCCTACGGCAAAGTTTCTTTGTGAACTCAGCATCATCAATTTTGCCCTGCATTCGATAGTCAGCTATATCTGTATCGGCATCATACTTGGAATCCTCGTCATCTTGCTTTTTGGCCACTCCCATAATTTTGCCCAGCTTGGTACCGCCCAGTTCCCAATGCTTTTTCTGAGCTTTCCTTCTCTCTTAATGCTTGTGGTCAGCCCTTACCAGTAGACTGCCCTTCCTAGCGAACATTGCCATATATGAATTTGCATCCTTGACGGGAATTACGGGTTCAGGTTATTTTGTGAACATATTGCGTTCATCCAAAATTGGAGCAACCGTAAAATGTACCAACAGATAAATTCTTTCAACACCTTCCTCGTCAAAATCCTAGTTTTAATGTATACATCACTACCCCAGAAGTTAGCAAAGCGATTCTTCTCCTATTTACAACTTATTGTCTCCATTGATGCGTCTCTGTTGGACAGATATTCGTTTAATCCTGCGTTGCTTCAATTGTTCTTCCCGTTTTTCCGAATACTCCAAACTGGTTCCCGAAAATGGATTATTTTCTTCGTCATATCTCTCGCGAATACTGTACCATTCACGAAATAAACGAACTTGCTCTTTTCCCAATAGATTCTTATGTTCTTCTGAATCCTGAGGGACATTCTTTTTACTAACGTGTGTGGTGGCACCGGATTCTTTTCGATCTCGCACCCATTTGTTATACTTATGTGCCGGAGTCGGCCGACGTGTGTACTCTTCTCTGCCTCTCCGGGAACATGGTGATCGACTACAGCGTACAGATTCTGACCCTTCCGGTATCTTAGGCGTCAGATAGTCCCACGAAGATTATCATTGTCTATTATCATTGTCTCCCACCCAAAGGCGTTCATTCGACGATCGCTTTGAGGTGTTCTTGGTTCATCGTTGTAGTGGCTAAAATATATAAACAAAATGCACCTTGTAAAAATCACCTTCAAATCAAATGATTGATTAATAATTAACCCTGGGATTAGACGCGTTGGTTCTTCACTATTACTCCTGAATTTGATAGATGAAAACTTGTATCGCCTACGATCATTATCATGGTCGTCTCGGTCACGATTCTTCTAAGATTTGGTCGATGCATACAAGCCTTTTTCCTGGTAATCTTCCTTTGAGCGCTCATCAAACCGTTTCTTAGCTGCTTCACTTACACCTCCGGTGTATGATCCACCACGCTTGCTCGATACTTCTTAGATGACGATGACGATGAGTAAAATTCTTTATTGCGGTCACAGTCAAGCTCAGTCAAGTATTAATATTTTTCCATTGTGCAAACAGTAAACTAACAGCATAAGGATTGAACCAGATAAAAAAAGAACTAAGTAACGTTCACCCACTTTCAGAAATCGCCTTACCCATGGTTCGACATTTTAGCTTGTTTTATGAAAATAGGTAAAAGTTACTCAATTTTGGGGAAATCCAAATGAACGTGTACCAAATTTCTGACATCAAGCGACATCATTTTCCGGAACATTTTTAACTTCTTGAATACACTCGGGTCCAACTTCGGCAGGAAAACAACACATCTGCGCTGTCACTACACCTGTCAAATAATGCAGGGCTGGCTTGAAACTCGTTTTTGATTGATTCTACTCAAAATCGATTCAAAATATTGAAACAATCATCGAGAAATCCGACTTGTGTAGTGATTGATTTGTTTTGTCCTAGTAAAAATATCGATTTTTAGATAATACTCATTTTCGTCTTGGCCTCTGTATTTACATTAGATAGTAGATCTTTCCCATATTTGCCACAAATGTATCTGTGAAAATGATAATAATTTATTTTGTCCAGCACTGTACTGTCACTGCTATAATAGATTGTTAAAAAGAAGCCTAACGTGCTCTCACAGCTTTGATTGCTTACGGGCAGGGTCATACAATTTCACTTTCAATTGAGAATCGTCATGGGACAATGACCTTAACATTCATCCCTTTCAATTGAACACATTATCTTCTTTTGACAGCCACTTCTTAGTCAGCTTCAGCAAAACAATCTTTAAACAAACATATTCGACCAAGCTTTTCATTCATCGTTGTTTATTTTAGCCTTTGATGTCAAACTAGTTCATTTTTATTTCTGAGGTATTCATTATTTTGAAGACTAGAAACAGTGCCACCAGCTAAAGTAATTGTAGCACCGAAAACAAAAATCTACGATTTTATGAAATGATAAATGAAATTGATAATATTTAAGTTACTTTCACGTGATTCCTGTTGTGATCATAGCTCCAGCGCTAAAGCAACAAATGCAATTTTAATAAATCACTGCAGTATCAAACAGTAACGCTCTTGCCGGGTAGCTTTTTGTCGAGCGTGCATCGTCAAATGACAATACTTCTAGCAACACTGGCTCGCATGTTTCATTATATTCGTCAGCCAGTATTTTTGCATTGTTTGTCAGTCTGGTATTATAATTTTTTATATAAATTACTGATACTAGTAGTTTGGGAGAAGAAATAATGTTAAATTACCAATCCATTGTGAACCGAGTTTAAAATGTTAAAATCGTCACTAGCGCCACACCAGAAGTGGCAGGTTTCAAGAACTAACGCTCTCTTCAGTCCTCTGACGAAAACGGATCCATAGTCCAGTCAGTATGATGGGATTAGTGCAAAACGTTAACATAAACAAACACAAACATTTTATTTTGACAGTTCATGTTTGTGTGTATTGGTGAATCCAGGCTGGACCTTGAAAAAAGTTGAGAGCGGATCCAGATCCGATTCGATTGATTAAACAAATTTTTTGACAGCTGCTAGGGTGGACCTAGGGCGAACCCAGTTCCGCACTGGCAATAACCGAAAGCGACATATGCTTACTCACTTTTGACAGGAAGTGAGTTGGGAGTGAATCGGTGAAAGAAAGATTTATTCTCTACACGAAAGCTAATTTAAGTGGAGTGAGATGAATACAAAAGCGATTCATTTTAATTTTAATGCTTCGACCGTGTAGGGCCTGCTCACGGGGCTTGAATCTTCTCCTAAAAGTTGTCTTTCCCGTATTTTACCTAGTTTTGTGCACTAGGGTAGCATATGAAGGCTAGTAAGAGACATGCTATAGTAAATCCCAGTTACAAATAGGATATTTATTTGTATCCCTTTGGGTAAATTAAAATAAGTACAGAAAGGCAAGTTGAAACGGAGAACATTACATTCTGAATATGTAAGAAAAGAAAAACACAGTTAGCAGTAGGTCATTCAGGATATAGACATGATAACCCGTAAACAAATTCTACGGTATACAAAACAAAAGATCCTATTGTTCTTACAAAAGAAAAGACCACATTTTAACTTCCTGATCCGTCTAATACTGGTAATCTGAAATTTCATAGACTTGTCTCTGCGAAATCTTCTGGGCGGACATCACCAATTCATGAAGGGAACTGTGGGATAAGTATTCTTCCATTTACAGTATGTAAAAATAGTTTATCCACCACTACCGCCAATTCACCATTTTCCTGTTATTCAGTTGAAAACCAAGTTGTTTCTATGAATGTTTTTATATGCGTTATTCAATTTAAGTGCTTGTTATTTTGCCATAAAACTCACATGATTTTTTTACTTCTTTGAAAAAGTTGTTCCTGGTGTGATTTTGTCACATTCAGTTGCAAATAATTTCAAATTGTTATGGTGCAAATTAACAAAAAAAAGTTGAATAATATTTTGAGGGAATACTAGATCATATTATGATCTATTATTGTCGAAGGCGCTGAATTTACTCTAGGACAGGACCTGCCAGCTAAGAGAGAGATGACCTCTTATAAATTTATGATTGCTATGATACGGGGTCGCTTCAGTGTTGCCAGATATGTTTACACAGCAATCCCATTGAAAATAATGTAATTAAAAATATACATAATCAAAATTCGTCGATATTCTTTTAATACTTGGTAATATTCAATAAAGTAAACGTTTAACTATTGTCAATATTTTAAATGAAGAGTGTTCGTGAATTTGAGGCTCTACGAATACAAAACTGCCTTACAGGGAAGAAAAGGATGATATTAAAAATTCAAATAAATAATACGCGTTACTTTTAAATCTTCGTAAGCTTTTTTGCACTTCATTTCGAACTGATTTAAAATAAACCACTGCGAAAGTGAACTTTTATTTCCGCATTTGTTCAGTTGTCACAAAAAAACGGTCTTTTTTGACAGCTAAATGGTCTTGTTTTTGCACTAACAGCTGGCAGGTCCTGTCCTAGAATTAACTCTAACCAAATCGAAACGAAGCAGGCGTTTTGTTCCAAAACAAAACACGTGGAAGTCAACATGAAAAATTCAGAACAATGGCGGTGAAAGTGGGAAAATGTTCTATAACCAAATAATAGAACACCGATGAAAACGGCCCTGACTTTCATTAAATAAACATTATATGGGTCGATTGTCGATGAACATTCATTTTTCATCAACAATCTTGAGACCAATCCAAGTCCACATCAAAATTTCCCAAACATAATTGATCTAGCTAGTGCCCACGCTCTTAATATGCTATTTTTCCCCAGTTCATACATTCACCTTCTGGCGTAGACGACATCCTCATTCTGCAGTTGGCACCGCACACCAAAATAAAACAATAATTACGGGGTGCATCGCTAATAAATTGCGATTTTGTGCTAAACGTTTCCTGCAATATACACTTCCGTAGCTCGTTTAATCGCTCGCGGAACGCACAAAATAAACGTTAAAAAGAGCCCACCAGTGCCGCCGTCGCTGCCTTAGCCGGAATCGGCGATGTCTTATACCAACTCGAATCGGAATCTATTTGTATTCCCGGGCCGATATGGTGAAATGAATTTCTCGCTTGAGTGAGATCTCATTTCCCTTCGTTTCGGCTAGCAGTGGTTCTTTTGCGTCAGTTTTCGCACAATTTCAATGGAAAATCAGTTTCATCCGTCGCCGGCAGGGTAGGAACTCGACCTTGCTCCTAGCGGGGTGCGGTGATTCACCCCTATTTCGGAATTAATGACGTTGGTGAAAGGGCTGTGGTCAAGTGGATCATTCTCGAAATAACATCTTGAATTCGGGCCTGACAGGTCATCACGTAATCTAATTTCCTTCTGTATGACAATCCTTAAGCCTGTACGGTAGTGAAAAATCGATATGCTAGGCGGCGAGAATCGAGTTTTCTCGACCCCGGCCAGCCCGAGAAGATGACGATGCGACGATTTTCCTGGATTAGTTCCATGTCACTGGGCACGCTGGGTAGTGCGCAGTCGCGAGCGAGACGCAGCCAGGCGTGCTGAAAAGTATCGATTTTCCTACCGCGCTACATCATGCTAGCTGCCTTTGCCTGGACCGGGACATACTGGCAAGGCATTTCGAGGAAGAACACCGAGCACAAGGATCACCCTGTGCTGGTTGGTTGAGTTACGGGCACAGCCGGGCGAGCGGATTGCGATTACTTCCAGCTGAAGAAGCTTAACTTTTCAGTTCGTGTGCGTTGGTTGGTGGGTTCGTTGCCATGGTAGCCGGCAGAACACGTCACGCATCAATGGCGGCCAAATCCGCGATGTGATGGATCTTTTCCCATTATTTCGCTGAAATGGTCCAGCGGGTGTGGTGAGACTTTTTAAGATTTTTTTTTTGTTTTCAGTGGAAAGTTTTGGATCTTCACAGCTTACCTGTTAGGCTGTGAATGATTTGACTAATGTGGTGAAATGGTAAGTAGGAAAGCAAATGTTAGAAAATAGTGCAGGTTATGTTTGGAAATTTTAAAGCTTACCCATTCCTAACATAATTCGAATTATTTAAACATTACAGAATAGAACCTCCAATGCCAATAAGATTCGAATGAAAAGTTTTATTATTCTCAAGTGTTATACTCGTATTATAACGATGATCGTCAAAAGTAACATGAAGCAGCAATTGTTAGGGTAGTAGAGGTTTAATGGACAGCTTAAGCAGATACCCAATTTCAGGATATCCAATAACATTAAAATATATTACAAAGTATTTGTTTAATTCAATTAACTATCCACGTTTAAATGATTTAGAGTCAAATAAATAAGATTTTTGAGACAAAAAATCGAAATTGAAAATATGCTGGCAAAACGAGTTGGATGACGCGATTGCCATATATTTGTAAGAAAATACTGCAAAAACCCCACTCCACTTGTTGGAAATTTGATTGTAAATTTCGTAAAACCTTGTTTAGTATGCGAGTAAACAGTAACAATTTCAACAAGATTGTACTTATGTAAAAATGTCTGGAAAATCGAATGAAGATGGTTCCGTTTACGGTTGACCTCGGTAAATTGTCTATTTTACCCGATTTCCCTCATATCGGAAAAATCTCATATACCAACTCGAGTATGCGTTTAAGGTGAGGTCGATTTTTATTTGAATGAACTTTTTTTATTTAATACTGTATTTTATTTATGGGATGGAAAATCTTCGATTGAAACTAATGTTAAAATGACAATCTGTGAAACCGCATGATACATGATTATTTTTCTCAAGTGTGAGGATAAAATGGTCCCTTTCCTGAGGTCCACCCTAAACGAAACTATCACCATTCGATTCTCCGGACATTTTTACGTAAGCACAGTGCAAGTGAGAGCAATATTATCCGCCAATCTTACGAACCACATGGTATATGAGTTTATGCATGTGTGAGGGAAAATCGGGTAAAATGGACCACTTCCTGGCATCTGATCTAAGTATAATTTGTTCCATACAGTTTTGCATTTTTTTGCAAATTGCATTTTTGTTTTAATATAGTAGCACCAAGTTTAGTTTTTGGGTAATAATTCTAGTTTGCATCCAAACTTAGAGGAGAAATGGGCAAATTGAGACACTTACTGTGGTCAACCCTAAATGAAACCAACACCATTCGATTCCCCGGATTTTTTTCCCATAAGATAAGCTATTTTTCAGGACTCCTACCATGCGCCGTCTAAGTTAATGGGAAAATGGATCCATTTTTGCCCACTGTGCAGTGTGATAATTTGTACTTTATCGTTGGGAGCATAGATGCTAGAAAGATTAGTTTATGCTCCTCTTGCCAGTGGGTGAACTTTTGGCATTTGAACCAAAAGCCTGGCAATAATTGCCAAGGTTATAGCACCTTATCTCGCTCACTGAAATTTCTCAAGTGATGTAATGAAAGAAAGTTGATAACCGGGCAGTCAAGCAGAATAGCAAAGAAAATTTAAGCAAACAGTAAGCCGAAATATTTCTTCATTTGGATATGATTACTGTTCAAAAACGGAAACTTAACAAATCCACAAAAAGAGAAAAAAAGAAAAAGGATATTTGAATCTTCCGTTAACTTTTGATGCCAACAAGGCCCAAGCATATTTTTTTTATATCTGTGCAATAGAAAATGAAGGATCAAAAACAATTTTTGGTTTTTGAATCATCTAATTTGTTTGGAAAAAGAAGGGAAAAAAAATCTAGTAGAGATCCGTCGTATGATCCCTTTTAAAAAAACCTTAAAAATCGGCCTATTCTTTCAAATCCATAACGTGAGTTTAGGTGGGCTAAAACTAACGAGGATGCTTAAATTTGAAGCTAAAAATAGCATTAAAATATTGCGAAGCGATATTTACAATATAAAATGATAACAAAAATTATATCTGAATTGTCTGCATGTCTGCATATTATGGTCCTGCTGCAATTGTACACGAACCTGCATTATCATGCCACGAAAGGAAAAAATAATTTAAAATTACTATACAATACTTGGGAACTCCATGGATGATCCGATGTTATATAGGATAAGATTTCAGCCTGCTACCTTACCGGAGTTGCGCTTTCTACGTCGCATTAGTGGGACTGTCTCCTTATAGCTGACGCGATACAGCGTTTCTTTACTCAGACCCTGGATGCCAGGACAGACACTGTTTAAGCCGCACCTCCTTGGTGGACAGACGCTCAGCACGCACCTCCTCAACCTCCTAGCTGAGGTCAGAAGGACAACAGTGCCCAGGCCACACTACCAGCTAAGAACGCAACACTTAACTGGCGGTCTTTGTCATCTCTTGACCCGTGGAAGCATGAGGTAGAAACTTGTGAGAACCAGAGCTATGTTGTGGGGACGCACGCTCTTTTGCGACTCACCATTTTGCAGCCCTGAAAGCTTATTCAATTTGACTTCTCAGGAGCAAATTTTCGATGTGCTTTTCCAACATAGAAAGCTTTATAGTTTGATGCTGATGGGCTTCCTTCAGCTCTGCGAACGCATCCGCGACTTTCTAACTTCTGCTTGGTAGCCATTGTTGACGTTTTGGGCGACATGGTACTCTCGTCGGATGCGAACGATTTGCTCATTTTCTCTCATTGACAGTAGATGCGTACAGCTCGCTGTAGGTGTTGATTCATCCGTCAAGGCATCGTGTTGATGACCTGGTGCAGCGAGTATGGTGTTCGCCCAGATACTCCATGCAATATCATGGCCGCTCCAAATATGATCACGTTTACGACGTATGTCATTTGCCAGTGGCTGAGCATATTCGGTCACCCAAGCAACGCCAAACCGTCATAATTAGTTGCAGC
Source organism: Aedes japonicus (assembly GCA_034211315.2). Classification (NCBI taxonomy): domain Eukaryota; kingdom Metazoa; phylum Arthropoda; class Insecta; order Diptera; family Culicidae; genus Aedes; species Aedes japonicus. The sequence continues at coordinate 32,009 of JASCZW010004627.1, read as the reverse complement.
AACTTGATTATAACCTAAATAAGTTACATTGAAGTAGAATCAACTGATTTGCAACAAGTGTGCTGCTAGGGCGCTGACGTACCACCTCGGTTTTTAGGTATAATATCGATAAGTGCTTTTTCCACTTTCTTTCACACGGTTTTCGAGTTCACAGTAAGCGAGTACGTGCAACAAGAGTTCAACAGTAGATTTCGTTCTCCAGTTTTGAAGAATACTCGTTGTCAATTTATGTTTGCCATAAAATAGCGAGAATTGGATAATATCAGCCTCATCAATCACTTCCTTCGGGTTCCAGGTAAAAGTGAAAATGCCTTTATTATTACAAACTGTTACAACGTGACGAGTGAGGTGTTTCTTGAACAGCTCCCAGACACTATGCAAAAACTCTTCAACACTGCTCGCACAAATCAACCAAGTATCAAGTTCGCCAGCCGAGGTTTGTGCTTTGAAATCTCGTAACGAAACAATCAAGCTCACTATAAACAGCGATGATTCAGTAATCCTCAATGGAAGCAATGGATTTGTCATAGTCTGTGTTTGAATTTGCCTCGGTGGGATGAAAATCACCTTCGTCTCCCAATTTCATTTCACGATCCTTGTTCCTCTGTATATCCGTCTGAATCAATAAGCCGTTCTTGTAGATACTGCTCCTCCTCTTCGTCTTCTTGTTCCACTAAATCGCAGTTGTCTGCGTGATCGTGCATTTCCAATTATCAATATCTGTAAAAAATATCTGTATTATACAATTCTATGTTTTCGTAAATAAATATTAGAATTATCTAAATTTACCTCACCGCTAGCAAGAGAAAATATTTCAATTAAAAGCCGAATCAACTTCACAGAGTAAACAAAAACAAACTGTTCGATCTCATTTCTAGACAAAATCGTCAGAAGGTCGAAAGGAACAATTGTAAACAATGACTTAAAACGTAAATTTCTTGAAATGCAGTTGCTATCTGTATCACTACCGATGGGAAGGTAATAACTGCCTCTATCTGTTTCTGGTGCTATTTTGGTTGTGAGGCAACAGATCCCAGAAAAATACGCTAGAGTCATTGTTACAAATTATTTTCGACCTTTTGACTATTTTGTCTAGATTTGTATTGCTCTCAGATTGTGCAATGATGAAAATAGGGGTGTTCTAAACGGCACATCTACACGCAAACACCTACAATTTTCACCTGACTATAAATGCATTTGATTTTACCATGCTTGCGATTTGATCAACCATGGTGTGGGTGATATCAATATGAGGTCTGTCAAATATACCACAAATGTTGAAGGTTGTACCATGGACGTAGTAAATTCGATTGAAATTTCTTGGTACTTTTGAAAATAGGCATAGTATGGTAAAATAGTAGTTTTTACTACAAGATTTGTTTCTGTGTATAGATATAATAGATAATCCTTATTCTTTGGTATGCCTTGCTGGCTGCAAAATTGTGTGCGAGATTTGCGAGTCCAAATGGTTGTAAATGTCGAAATATATCTTAAAAGTACAAATTAAGAAAATTTGGGAGAGGTCTTTTTTGGTTTTGCTCAATAGCAGCACGTTGAAAATATATTTGTTATATGCCGCAAATCTGCAACCGTATTCCACTGGGGATCAAATCGAAGCAAACTTTGCTTTTTTGGCTCAAGATTGTCGTGTTACGTGCTTTTGAAATGAAACAAGGTAGGTAAATTGGTTGTTTGAGCATTGTTATTTCAATACCGTGAATTTTAATTCATCAGCAGTTCCCCGACCGTTCTCTTCTAATAAAGGGAGCTAAAGAAAAAGTTTTGTTGGAATTTGTAATTTGTAATTTGTATTTCGGTAGCAATCACGCAGATAAAAACGGTGTTTTAGCGACGAGGACGAGAACCACAAACTGCAAGAATATAGAGGATATGAATCTGCAGAACAATTCTTTAGTACACATGAAGGAATTCTATCAGGTCCTGCCACGTTTGAGAGTTTCAGCTTCTGGATTGCGGATTCAACGAGGTCCAATGTAATCGCAGGAAAATTGAAGTCGAACGCGTCTCTGGGAGTATATCTGAGTGCTTCGCTGAGAAAATTCGCTTGGTGAATTGATTTCGAGTTTTGCAGTACTTACGAAGAGTCGTCGATCTTACACGTTTCAGGTACCGTAAATGAGCATTAGACCAAGAAGGTTTACGAGCAGGTCTCTTCATCGGAACAAAATCTGATATAGTCCGAGACACTACCTCGTCAACTGCTTCATCGATAGTGGAGCACGAGTCAAGGAACTGCCAATTGACTTGAGACAAAGATTGGCTCATAGCAGCAAAATCAGTTCTACGGAAAGACAGATTGATAGTAATCTCCAGCGCAGGATGATCGGCGTCGAGGTTAATTAAAGGTTCGAATGCTTCGACAACAGCACATTCCATTTCGGTAGCTTCATTTGTCAACACAAGATCAAGCAGTCTCGAGTTACGATTTAACGTTGAATTCATTTGCGTCACAGCAGGCGGGTGGCTGCAAACGGAGAACGTCAATTGTGGGATGACCATCATGGGAACATTCCAGACCAACCCAGACTGGTTATAATCGCCAAATAGTTAATCGTAGTCGTTGTGATCTAAACGGGATAACACAGCGCCAATCGAACTGATATGGTTCTCAATGCTGCTTAAATCAGATTTCTTATCGGGAGATAAGTACATGGCGCTGATACTTAACTTCCCGTGTGGATATGTTATCTGGACCCATAATTGTTCGAGCGAAGGGTTTATAGGAGTGGGATCCAGGCAACTGTGAAGTCTTTTGGAAACTGATGCTATCAAGACGCCACCACCACGAGATTTTTTGCTATTTATGCGATTACGATCATTCCGAAAAACTGTGAACTGATCTCCAAATAGTTGAGTGGAATGAATTTGATCATTAAGCCAGGTTTCGGTTAGAACTATCACGTCGAAGTTGGACTCGACGGCAGCTAAGAAAAAGTCGTCTATTTTCGTTCGGAGACCACGAACATTCTGGTAATTAGCCAGTAGTCCGTTAAGCAAAGCAGGCGAATAATCAGATTGACTGGAATCAAAGGGCGCATCAGGTCTGGCTGGGCAAATAATGGAGTCGTACTCGCCCGAAGAAGCGTTTTAGAAGACCCTTTCCCCACTCCCACACGGAGGCCCGGGACGGCTGCAGATCGCTGGCGGGAATGGCTCGACTACGGTGAGGGGATCGAGGGCTTCCACAATACTATTCTCAGTGCGTCCCAGCATTCGGCTAACACTAGTTGTTTCTTTAGGTGCTGTTTTCAAACTTCCTTGAAATAAGCTGGAATCAGAGAGCGAATCAGGTCTTGTCGGGCTAGTAGGAAAGTTTTACTTGCCTGTAGTTGCGTTTTGGAAGACCTTTTTCCCACACTCACACGTAGGGCCGGGACGGATGTAAGTCCCTGGCTGGAATGGCTCGACTACGATGGGGGATTTGAGGGCTTCCATAGTACGTCCCGGCGTTTGGCTTAAAAACCATGCGTGTAAAGGTACATCCAATTTAAAAGATTTTTACATCTATTCCCGGAATTTCAATGTATATTCCCTGAAAGTGTATCCGTACCTGACCACAGCCCCGGAAACATTGATTTCCGGAAAGCAGATGAGTCCAAACGAACATTGCCGATAATTTCCATAAAGCTGATGAGTTTTTGAATCTAACGGGGCCAAAACAATTGATTGGTCAATAATTGCTTGAGTTACAATCATTTGGCGGGTACACGGGTACCCTGTAGAACGCTTAAAGATGTTTTTTTTATCGAACAAATAAGGGTTAACCGCTCTGGGTTGATGGTTGATTCGAAACCAGGATCCGGCGGTAAGCAAAACGACAACTTCAAACTGCAGCGGAATGCAGTGCTCCGCGCTATCCTCGATGTGGCCAAGTCAAAATGTAATATTTCTTCATATAAAAATGAAGAAAACCGCAGGATATAGGTCTTTTAAGAGAGCAATTGACTTGTTGGCCCTTATCACGAAAACATGAAGCGCAAGCATTGTCCTATTTATAAGACGCTGAGACTTTGTAGCATCTGTCCTAAGTACTTTACAACTCTGGAATAATGTGTGTTAGGAGAACACACCTATTTAGTAATGGAATAAATTGATTGTTATTTGAATTAAATGGCATTGAAAATCTGTTTTATTGAACGTAACGCTATTTCTTGCATCGACGGGTCAGCAGCACAGATTAACAAACAAACAATTGCATTCGCCAACTAGATCCAAATAACATTTAATAATCGAACCATCGGACGCTAACCAATTTTGTTCCTCATTGCCAAAGACCGGTCGAAATTATTTTCGATAGTCAATTGAAAACAATTATCAAATCTGCTTGTTCATATTCAAATATAACATAGAGCAAATTGCCACATATCGAGATAACGAGAACGGTAAACAAACAACAGTCATAGGCAGTCTTCGCATGCATTTCAGCTTCTTCGCCAGCAGCACAAAGGGGACATGATAATTACGGCGATAAAATAACAATACAACCACCGAGGGGTTCACGGTGGGCCCCTCGCCAGCCAACATAACAATTCATGTACACAATCGCACAAGAGGAAAAACAGCATAGTATTGATAGTTTTATCGTTGTTCCGAACATAAAACTGAAATGCTCTCGGTGCCGGATTTTCTCCTGAGAAAATTAAAAGGGGAACAAAGTTTTGTCCTTCTGAAACTCGCTCCGAACGAGGGAAGTCAGATTCTGATTATCATCCCTCATTTTTTCGCTCAGTCGGTGCACGTGCGCTTCCATCGCTCGTCCTCGAGAGCTTACGAGGTACGTCAATGGGATAGGAGAACCACCGTTTCGCACCAATGAATTTATATACAGTTTAGAATCATAATTGAAAATTTCTATCGGAGGGAAGGCATGCTCACCACTTGACACATATTTTGCAGGCAGAAGCTGTATGGCAGTAGCAGGAAGTGAAGGGTGGAATCTGTAATTGAGATGACTGAATCTGTCGGCAATAAAAACGCCCTAATAGCTGTTCTGTATCGTCTGGCAGGGGTTCCATTGGAAGGCTACTATCAATCTACAGTCTGTGGGTGGAATTCCTCTCAACACTTCTTTAACTGGTAGAACGTGCCATGCAAGATTCGTGTCAAATATTTCCTTGACACCCTGTATGCATAGTTCATTTTGACAAATGGTGTGAAGGTCTGGCTTGAACAAAATCTGTTGAAAACAAGATTGATCAACGACCTTACCAGAGGACGATCGGATCTATAAGCCGTGGAACCCAGCGCACCTGTTGCTTCTACGCCTCAACAACTCTAACCTTGATGTCACCAGGCGTCAATCAACCACTTTGTAGACCTCTACAAAACATGTACAAAATCTATACACATTTAAATCTTCGTTCGAGACCAGTTATTGGACCCTGAGGGCATCCACTTTGCGCCGCAGCAGCACAAGTACGTTCTCCGAAAAACGAAGACAAATATTCGATGACCTGAATTCCTCGTTTTTATTCCCAAAATAAAAGCCTTCCTCCAGCACACACAAAAGCAGCGGATTCCAAATTTGGGCACAGATTTCCAAGCGACACGCTCGCAGACCTGAAGTCTCTTACCTGAAAGTTTTGCCAGCCGAGGTGAAAAGTTGAAAAACAACTTGTTGCTCTCAGCTGTAGCCCGTTTCACCTTCACCTCCCATCGCCGGCGACCACCGCATCAGGGTCCACACACAGAGGTCGGATTAAACAACGGTGCGACGAGGAAATTGAATTCCAATCAAAACCAATTAATATTTCTGTGTTCCCCTTCCCAAGGGGTGCGTCGCAAGCATTTTTATAGGGCCGACGACGGTCCTACTATGATCTACCGTATTCACCCGTGATCACGACGGCGATCGCCGGCTCGCTACGAGCGTCGTCGTAGAGAGTCAAGTGCTTATGTTCATTCATTTATTCATGGCGAAGCACTGTTGTAGTTGTGGAGAAACTCACCAAGGAGAAAAAAAAATGCAAATGGGCAAAATTCTTCGAGTTCCAACTTGCGACCTAACGGCCAACAAGCGCCGAGGCTACAGCGTGCTTCACGTGCAGTGCGGTCCTAAGAAACTGAGACAGCGATATTTTCAGCTTCTCTCTCTCTCTATGTTTATAGAGATTTCTACGCCAACTCTAGCCAAGTGGATCATGTTTCACTTGAATGGATAATTGTTTACGGATGACAGTTTGTGAAGGAATGCTTTTCGGTTATAAACAAACGAAGTTATTAATGGATGTACGCGATGATATTTTGTTTTGATGTGGCAGAGTTTTGATTTGGAAACATTCGAGAAATGCTGCTTTGAACAAATTTGATACGGTTGCATGTTGGTGAAAAAGGGTGACGACACTCGACGACTTTCACGGCTATTAAGCAGTTGCGTGTGTTGTTATGAAGTGACAAGTGGTGCGATTGAGTTAGCAGGGTGGGGAACGTTTTCTCTGGGGGGCGGTACTTCTAATTTTATGTTCTGGAGCTGCAGCGCAACTAAATCTCTCATTAGCAAATCAATCTTTGAAAAATTCTTTTTATATCTTGCATTTAACATTACTTATTTGCTTCAAACTATTCTGGAAAATCATCATAAACCTTTTTCTATATACTAAGCGTACGAGAATCTTTTAACAGTTCTATTCAGCTATTAAAAGATTCTCGTACGCAGCTCTTGATTGCGTTATATTATCTGTTCTGGACTGCATCCTGTCGCAAGGCCAATTTGCATCACATATTGTTCTTCATATGAATTTGTTTTTCAAAACTGAAATTTGTTGCAGTAGTGATGTCAGATGTAACGGTGTTGACAATGCTTAGGGAACGTCCATTAATTATGTCACGCAAAAAATGACTTTTTATAATCCCCCCCTGGTCACGTTTTTTGTATGGACCTTCAATTTTTATTTATGGATCGTCACGTTTTTACAAACTCCCCCCTTCCCCCTTACTGCGTAACATAATTAATGGACCTTCCCTTACCTCATGAAAATTGCTAGAAAAAATTGCAATTTTTACTATTAATGAACTTTTTTATACAGCATTACAAGCATTTTTGATAGTAACTGTATGTTTACTAATTACTTACCTTACCAATCAGACCAAGGCCAGTGTGGCTTCTGCTGTACACAGAAGTTGTCTCCATTCTATTCGGTCCTTAAATGCACTTCGTCAGCAGTCTGCGCCTTCTATTTTATAGATCCACCTTGCGCGTTGCAAGCCTCTTCTGCTTGTGCCCGTTGGTTCGTTTTCGAGAACCATTTTAACTGGACTGTCGTCCGATATTCTTAAGGCATATCCAGCCCATAGTAATCAACAAATTTTAGCGGTATGTCGATGGTAGGTTCCCACAGCAAATGATGCAATTTATGGTTCATTCGCCTTCTCTACGTTCCGTCTTCCATCTGCACGTCGCCGTAGACATGCAACACCTTCCGTTGAAAGACACCAAGGGCACGTTGATTCTCCACTAGCAATGTCCATTTTTCGTGACCGTGATCGAGGACTACCGGTCTAATTATGTCTCACCAAATGATGTTGAGCTTATCGAACCTCCGTAATCCCTCCTCCGAATCGACAACCATCACAAGCCATTCGTTCTTCGCATTGAAGTGAATACCAGCTGCCAGCTAGTGACTCAAATTTTACTAATGATTTCGATTTGGGCATTTTCCGAAACTGAATAACGCTCTCATGGACGTCGATTGGATTGAAATGTTTCGTGCAAAAGATACGGATGAAACGGTACGCATGTTTTATGACAAATTGTACGGCATTATGGATAAATATGTTCCACGTCGAAGAAGTAGATCTCATCACAGCATCTCCGTTACAGCATCTCCGTAACATTGTGCGAAAAGCTCGTAAACGTTGTTTTCGATCACTGACTACTGTCAACCGGATCAAGCTACAGTCGCTCGAAACCTCATTACGCCAATTGCCAGGACGCTGCATTTTTCGTTGCTATATCAGACGATTGGAAACAGACTCGCGGCTATGAACCCGCCATCCTTATATTCGAAGCCGTAAGCAATTCAACTGGACCCCCTCCGACATGAATTTTAAAGAAACTTCTGTTTGCCGATTTATTCGAAAACGTACACAGTCAAATGTCGCCCACTTTTTCCCTTGACAGTCTAAGATCATGTCCTGCTTTCAATATGAATTGTTCTGCTTTAGTTGTTAGCCAACATGAATTTTGGTCAGCCCTGGAAAAGTTGGACGTGTCCAAAGGGTCGGGCACAGACAAGATACCGCCGTTGTTTTTAAGAGAATGTGCTGACTTACTGCTGATGCCGTTGACGATTATTTTTAACAGGTCTCTCAGTGAAGGTACTTTGCGTTGAAACCCGCAGCCTAGAAGTTAGCCTCAATCACTCCGATTTTCAAAGCTGGTAGAAAACATGCTGTTGAAAATTATAGAGGTGTTTCGATTTTATGCTGTATTGCCAAGGGTTCGAACAATTGGTTCACAAAGCCCTTTACGCTGTCTCTCGACCGCTGATTTCTGAATTTCAACATAGTTTTGTTAAGAAGCGATACACGATAACGAATCTGATGTCGTAAGTTTCCCATCAACGGAAATTGAGAATTGACACCAAGTTGATGCCATATACTTCAATTTTTCGAAAGCGTTGGACAAGGTTTCTTATGCAATTGACAAGCTGAAGTATGTGGGCTTTCCTGATTGGATCTCAAAGTGGTTGCGCTCTTACTTATCTGGTCAGAGCGATTTTGTCAAATTGAACGATAGTTGGTCACGTCGGTCCGTCACGCCAGGTGTACCGAAAGGAATCGTTCTGGGACCACTGATTTTTATATTGTTCGTGAATGACTTTTGCTTTGGGCTGAAATCGCGTTTTCTGCTCTACGCTGGTGATCTAAAAATCTACAAAGTTATATCATCTTATCTCGACGGTTGCGTTCTGCAGGCTGACATCGACGAGATTCTGATGTAGTGCTCTGAGAATGGAATGAACCTTAACATCAAAAAGTTCAAAGTTATTTGTTTCACCCACCGGCAATCCCGAACAGAATTCGATTACTCCCTCAGCTCAGAAGCTATAGAGCGTGTTCAAGCAGTTCGTGATCTAGGGCCTACTGTAGATACGAAACTCCGGTTCAATGAGCATATTAGCACAACTACCGCAACGGCCTTTGCAGTTTTGGGGTTTATCTGTCGCAATACAAGTGGGTTCACCGATATACAGGGTGCGGCAGAAAATAATGCGAAAATTTGTTCTATTTCTTTCAAATCCCATTTTCAACTAATTCAACAAATACTATCAACATTTTCGAGTGCAGTTATCTTTATAAAGTCCTCCATTTATTTTAATAACATCCGACGCCGGAAGCCAGAGCATGCCTTTCAGATGTAGTCCTCCGACATTGGCTGCCATGTGCGTGTTATGGTTGACTTCAGGGGTTTCACGCTAGGGTGTGATGTTTTGCAGGCTCGTGCTTTAACATATGCCGAAATCGAATAATCCAACGGATTAAGGTCTGGACTGCTAGGGGGCCACAAATCCTTCGGCCAAAACTTCATGTTATCGTTCAACCATTGTTGGATTCGATTGGACGTGTGACACGGCGCTCCATCCTGCTGTAGGACAACGTTTTGGTCCTCGGAGAAGTTGGCCTTCACTCAGGGAAGCACTTGGTCCTTTAAAATACCGATACCGACCGGTCCTTTAAAATACCACTTCGGTATTGATTTTAACTCCAGCATCAATGAAAACAGGCGGCATTTTCAAACCGTTGGACGCCACCAAGCCAAACATCATGACACCAGCCGGATGTTTGGTTTGAAATTTGAAATTCACTTTTTCTGGAACGTTCTCCATTTTCTGCGGTGAAATGAACCGGGCATGGCCCGGGCGGCTGTTGGCCACAGCATCGATGCTAAAAAGCTTTTCCCCGGAGAACTTCTTCAACAAGGAAGGCAATCTCTTGGAACGAGTCACTCGTAGTTCTTTGACCCGGTCCGTAATCAAGTGCCGTTTCACTCTGGCTCTGGAAGATGCATGCAGGTCTTCTTTGATGATTCTCCGCATGGATTTCTCCGAAATATTGGCTTCCTTTGCAAGTTTTCTTATGGAACGCACCGGGTTGCGAACAATTTTTGCACGGACCGATTTGATCACGTTCGGCGTGCGTGCAAAGCGCGGAAGTCCGCTTCCCGGCTTCCGCTGCTTAGGACCATCCTGCAGGGACTTTTTTATGCGGTAAACTGTTGCCAAATGGCACTCTACCACCTTGGCAATCTCTTTCGGCTTCTTCTGGGCGAGCAACAAACTGGTGATCACTTCTTTCGCGAACATTTTGACGAATTTGCAATAAAACAAATAGAATTTTTGGATGCAGCACTTGAAAGTAAACATAAACAAATACACTTTCGACAGAAATTAGTCACTACACGAATTAACCCAATACTCAAGTTTGAACATTTTCGCATTATTTTCTGCCGTGGAATGGCCCAGCAAATCTACCTGATTATCCGAGTCGTTGTAGACTGATCGACTTAGAAACTCTAATGCACAGACGCACTAACCTACCGAGGTTATTTGTTTTTGACATTGTCGAGGGTGGTATAGATTTCCCGGCACTGTTGCCGTGTCAGTCGCAATAGAACTATGTATGGGACCTTTCTATAACTGTGTTAGATCGCTTAACAATGTGATTTCCGTTTATGATTTTAATATGTCCAAACGTGTGCTTAAGAATAAAATTAGAAACCTTGGTTAAGTATCAGTCTGTTGAGTTTTTCTTAATTCGAGACGAACAACAATAAATAAATAAATAAACACCATTTTCGCGAAGTTACGTGACCACCACCTGAATTTTAACACTATTTTCGATTCGTGGCATCTCAAAAACGATCACTGTTTACCAAAAGTTCAGAAGCTGATCAAATTGTTGATAGATAACCTCATCGAATGTAGGTAGGCTCAAACCGATAGTCTGACTCGTATATTTGTGAGCGCATCAAAAGCGTTGCCAGTTTATTTTTGATACAATCCTTTTTCTGCAGTTAGTGGTGGAATCCCAAGGTATTTGGGAGTTAGTAAAATGTGGACTGAGTACTTCCCACTAGATAAATTGCTACAGTAAGCTGTTGTAAAATTGTTATGTTTATAATCGGACATAATTCCATGCTTCAGTTGCAACAATGTCTCATTATATAGATTTTCTTCTCTGGGCGAAGTTCAAAGTGGACACGGTAATGTTTCATGTGAATTCCTCAGCATCATTATTGATATCTCTCAAACAAACTTAACAAGCACCATAACCTTCCATTTGCCAGGCATTCGGTCAAAACGGACCATTGTGATGTTAATTTAAATTGACGCAATACTATCAATTTATTTACGCCTCTTTAAGCGGCCGCCACGTACCTGAAAGTACAATTCCCACATTCAATTGCAACCACCGACATCCAGTAGGTCATTTACCAGGCAATAAAGTTACGAAAGTAGATCCATACCGCAAGCCTGGTTGGAAGTCATTGTCCCAGCATCCAATGGACCGGGGATGTCTGCAAATCTTCCACGGCGGCACCTCATCCGCTGCTTCGTTGACCACTTTATTCGTTCACAATCGGCAACCTAAATGCACATCACCGAAGTGTACAATCTAGTTACCATATTATTACTTTATTGACAGCAGTGCCGACTGCCGCCGACATCTGAAAGCATCAATGATGAACGGAGCCAATGCGGAGCCCGACATCACACTTGGAAGTCCTACAATAAAACCGAAGCATGTTTGTCGTTGCCGAACGGATGCGGTTGCTTCGATTGGAAAAACGAAACTTTTTTCTTTAATTCATAATGTGGTGTGGCGGCGCATCTTCAATTCCGTGAGCTCTCACTTCGTACCTATATGGCTGCAGCATGCCATCAGTCAAAATTGATGGTGTAATCTAGGGTGTAAGTGGTGATTTCAACAACGGTCGTGATCCGTCATAAGGAAGAAGCAGAAAAAGTAGCGTGAAGATCGAAATTCGTGTGCGATACCTTCGCGCCACCTCTAACGGCCAACAACGGCAGCTTCTGTGGGAGCGATTATCATGTGAGCTACGCTTTCGCATGCCATTGGGGACACCAGAAAAGCTCGGCGATATATCTTTCTGGTGATTCTGCCTCAGCATTTCTTTATTGGCGTGAAAGAAGATTACCGGTGGAAAGTGAGGTTTCCAAGGGATAGCCGACGGGCTATTATGTCTGTAATGATGGACAATCAAGCGCTCCCGGACAAATTTCTCACACATACGGAAATGTGACAAACACGATATTTTGATGTGCGAGAAAATAATTAATGGTAATCTAAGGGCTATTATGATGCGGCAATCAACGCGTGATTGCAACATGGCACAACTGTTATGCTGGTGTCTTCCTTGGGTTAGTTGGCAAAGGCGTATAGCTACTGCATGGAAATTTTCCAAATTCAAACATTTCTTGCAGAATTTTACTTATGCAAAAAGTTGAGGCATCGGAAGCTCTCAATCAATAAAATTGGAAGGGCACTTGTAACTCAGAGTTACGAACCGATTATAAGCTGCTATGCGAAAAGCCATAAGCTTGGAATGCCAAGAAGGCAAACAAACTAAACTGTTATAAAACACCTAACGAACCGGCGCCATTTCTGCCTCAATTCATTATCAAACCATCGCAATCTGGCCACCTGAGCATGTAAAGCGAGTCCCCTGTTTCTAGTGTGGAAATGATCCGGAATTTTAATGCTACAGCATACCGATAGCGAGCAAAGAAGACAAACTTGATCCACAGATCGATACGACGTGAAACCGGGCGAAACCGAACATCGATCCCATTCATTCAACCGTTTGCACTTCACATATTGCCTCTAATTGGGACCTGCGAATGTTGTTGCAAAATCACATACAGACCATAAAAAATACACCGAAATGATCAGAAAATCTGGTTCTGCACTCACTTGGAGCGACTTATCCGATTACCAGCTCAAACCATTTGGATTAGTAGATTTTTGCCAGAGCCAGATTGAGTTTAAACTGGTTTGACAGCCGCCACCGTGAGCTGTCAAATTAAAAATTAACAATCCTACTACGAAATCGAGCAGCTAATCGGCGAGCTCTGATTAGATGATAGCCGGCCTGCTTGATTTTGCTGGTGTTTGTATGTGTGTGAGTGTGTGTATGCTGAGAGTTTTTATTTTGACATGGACTACAAATATGACATCCAATCAACTTGGTGGTGCCTCTATAAAATATTAATTAGATTGCAACTTTATTGGCATAACGCCTTTGGGACTTCCGGTTCATAAATTTTGAAACTTCAAACTAACAACTAGGGTTTATCTAATAAAACGAAATATATACCTGCCTCAATAAACTGTTGATTAAATTAGTTTGTGGTTAGGTTGAAGAAGAATGCTGCTGCATCAGCTGTTAAAGCAGTTTTGTATTAAGCTTATCACGTCTGGGTGTGGTAGTGTGTCTTCTGGAAATGTGGTAGTGCATTTTGGACGGAAACATAACAAACAGCTGTCAAAAAGTTCTATTCTATCACGAATAGTAATGAAAACTTTATGGTTATATGTGGGGAAACAAACATTTTTTACACGACTATAGACACGACAGTGTGCGTGCGTTAAACGTCACTAAGCTTAATAGTAAAACATTGCTAAGAACCTTTTTGCAACTTTGCATCAGAATGGGTTGATTTTCAACACGCTGTTGTGTAGAATAAATGGCTATTTTCGTACACCAAAAATTCACTTGCATAAAGACTGGACTCGGAAAAAATGAGACACACAAAAATGATCACCGAAAATTCATTTTGGATCGGATACTTCTCAAATTTTCAGGGATTAAATAACTATATATTAGCTATGTTTTGGCATAATTTATTGATTTCATTTCCTCCACCAAGCTGAATGCTCGTACATTTCTCCAAACACTGCTCATGAGATCTTGGACGAGGCTTTGTCCATCTTCCATACACTATTTCTCTCAGTTTTTCTTCAAAGCTTCATCGGTTTTGAACGTTTTTCCGCTTTTTTTTAAACTTGTTCTTCATTACCGCCCAAAACTTTTCGATCGGACGAAGTTTTGGTGTATTAGGCGAGTTTGCCTACTTCGGGACCACATTAACGCCCTTCGCATCGTACCAATCCATTATAGGCTTGGCGTAATGGCACGAAGCGATATCCGGCCAGAACAGCGTGGATCCACGGTGAGAGCGGAGGAAGATCAGCAAGCGATTCTGCAAGCATTGGTCTCGATAAATCTGTCCGTTCATGGTGCCGTTTGTAACAGACGGCTTGCTGTAGCGTCCGCATACGCAGATTGCCTGCCACAACAGGTACTTCTTCGCGAATATGTCCATCTTTCTCTTCCGGAACTTTTCCGGAACCTCCATGCGGGACGTACCGACAAAAACCTCGAGACCGGGAATTTGTTTGGTGTCCGCCTTGATATATACAGCCTGGCTTGACCAGCCACTCACGGTACAGCTTCCGCGCACGCAATAAGGCCACCGTGTTTTGCTTGTCAGTCCGGTTTGGTGCCTTCCTGATCTTAAAAACACGTAGCCCAGCTCGCTTCATGGTCTACTGGACGAACCACTTCGACGAATTGGCCTTTTTGGCCGTCTCGGGTGGATAGGTTCGGGTTATTCTTAAAGTACTGCCTTATCTTCCACGCTTTCTCTGGGTATTCCGTTCCCGATTTTCGGCTGCTTCCAGCGCGCTGCTCGATGGTCTTCTTGAACATCTTCACAACGCGGGATACGGTGGAATGGTGGATTCCAAGCCTTTTGCGGCTGACCAGGATTATCGATCACCTCGCCCAAGATTTGCTGGCGTAGCTCTTCTTGTTTCGAATGCATCTTGACAACTACTTGACAGATCGCAATACAATTTTGCACACATAAACATAATACTCTAAACTATTATTACTTAAAGTATCATTAATTTTTACTCTCGAGATAAAAAGTTACACTCAAAACAAAATGTCACATTTTTTCCGAGTCCAATCTTTAATATGCTATTATATTCACCACATTTGAATTGTTAAAAGTTCAACATTATTCAGCGCTTTTCTTTAACTACCCGTCATACAAATTGGTGTGCTGCGTAGCCCATTTCTGAAAACTGAATACAGACACTAAAAATATTGGCTTGCGCTCGTTTTGTAAACATGATTTTCGGATATAAAACGCATTCCCTATAAATTGTTAGAAACATTCGTATTCGTATTTGTTATCTCCCAAAATGCCATCATTACACCTTATCAATACTACTTAAAGGGTTTTCCGCATTAAATTTCATCACGAAAAAAATGAGACAATGAGGCTTCCTCAGCATCTGGGTGTACAGTTTACGGGTCCGTGACTATCCCGGCATATTTTGCAGTTCGTTACGATTTTTAGCCTTTTGCACTTTGTACTTATGCAGTCCCTTCCGGTTCTTGGATCTCTGAACGAAAAACTTGGACAGATTCAACTTTTGGGCCACATCCCTGACCGAAGCATTGGAATTCCGCTTAAACGCTTTCACGACGCGCTTGTGATCCTGATCACTAATAGAACATCCATTCTGACCGCATTTCTGCTTCCATTCAGTGCTCAAAGTTTCGTAGTAACATTTAGTCACACGACTCACCGTTGACTGCACGATTTCGAGTTGTTTTTCAATGTCCCGGTGAGCGAGTTGAAGATTTTCCAGGTGCTTGTGCAAAATCAATTCGTGACGTGGCTTTTCGGGTGACGCCATTTTTTTTTTCCAATTTTCGATAAACTGACAGCGATAAAAACACACACAAAAAACACTCTAAACACCCAATGGATAATTTTCTACAGCGTTTTTTCCGTCATGCAATTTGATGTGGGACACCCTTTACGAAATGAATTTCGTGTGGATCAGCCAATCACTTTTCTTCTTTTATCGTATCCGTACATGTTCGTGTTACGTCTTGTTCGCATTTGTGTTTATGTGATTTAATAATCAATAGACTTTAGTAATCAATAGATTTAATCTATATATATATATATATATATATATATATATATATATATATATATATATATATATATATATATATATATATATATATATATATATATATATATATATATATATAAATAATTTCTGTCTGTCTGAACCTTATAGATTCGGAGACTACTGAACCGATCGACGTGAAAATTTGTCTGTGCTGTATGATCAATTTTTGGTGAGAAGAAATTAATATCGATTGCTGAGGAAGTGGTAAAGGTACCATTTGCACAAGAGATATTTCTAGCATTTAAATTGTACGGCTTTGAGTATTTAAAGCTGTATGCTAATCTTGGGCTAATGATATTAATATTAGCACCTGTATCTACTAAAAAAGGAAACTTCCCAATAGTGGTTTTCAACCATATGTATGGCATACCTACCACTCTGGGCTCCATTCTAAAAAATTAGTCGATGCATCGTTTGCATTATTTTGTGCTGTACTGTTAGGGTGGGGCTTATTTGAAAAAAATAATCGGGCACAAGTTTTCCCATGTGGAAAATGATCTTTAGGGTCCATCAGATGACATACTAAAATTTCAGATTTTTTCGTTAAGGTTTAGAGGTGCCGAAATGGGCCTAAGTGCAAAATGTCGAACGGTGGTAAATATCGACCAAAACAGATGCATCTATAAGTAAACACGTAATTTTGTGACCTTAAAGGACGAAAATTTTGTCGGTTTTGCAGTATCTCTCAACGCTTTTGAGATATAAGCCTCAACAATGAATGTGTGTTTGTACTTACGCCAACACATTTGAACTTTCGCAAATAAACATCTTTGCTGTACATTTATAAAGACAAAATTATATACTGAAAAAGCAGACAGAAAGAGAGCAAAGAAGGAAGATTTAGATTGAGAGCGAGAGAGAGAGTACGAGAATGGTCCACAATGAGAGTACACATATTTTGAACTTATTTCGACGTATTACTGTATAGATTGGCATCTGTTTAAACTGGTACGATATTTGCCACCGTTCGTTACTGTTTAGCACTTAGGGCTCTGGCACCTCTAAACCTTACAGCAAAGTCTTGAAATTTGGCGAAAGTCACCTCGTACGGTACCCTAAAGGTTTCGCTTTCCACTATGGTGACAATCCTAGCCCTGAATCAGTCTGATTCCAACAAGCCTCTCGCCCAGATACCGTACATGCGTGCGAAGAAAACATGTGTGCCTTAGAGTATCGTCTGCAGTGTCGATCAGTGGCAGATGTTCTGGATTCTTGAAGCCTTGACCGATCGCTGAGAAGTGTCCATTTAGGCAGAGTACGTACGCTAGGACGAGCTGTCATGATCAGCCTCACAATTGCAATGATACTCAGCAGGGTACAGATATCCAGAAGTCTCCAAGAGGGTATCCTCGTCGTTTTAAAGCTTGTCGGTTCAGCCTGGGAGAGCATATATCGTTTCATGTTTATCGGAGGGCGATCTGCCATTCACCTCCATTCCAGGTTTATTTGAAACGTACGGCTTGGCAATCATACCGCAGCATTGTCGTTCAGTTTGCCGAACTCGGCTAATCGTCGGTGTGAGGATGGCCATTGCACGGAAAAGGTGGGTCTGGAAGTAAGGTCAGCTTTGTTGAGGACAGTTTGAGTGCTATAACCGTAATGGATGTGATCGACCGAACTGGCGCTATTTCTGCGGCGACGGAGCTGCATACAGACGTCAGAAGGACATGCATTGGAACAGCTGAAATTAGATTTGTCATGTTGGCTGTTAAGCGAAACTGCCGAAAATCTTGAGATTTCAGGACTCACGGCGATAGATCCCATGATACAGTGGCAAAATTGCCCGAAGAATGAATTCCAAAATCAAAGCTTTGTATGGTACGCAACCAGTTTCGCCCGTCGTGCGAGTGGTTATGCCCGTCTGTGTACCTTAGAAAGCCTGACAATCGCGGCAGACTGCATCGATTGAAACAACTATTGTTGATCAGCATTCGACATGACACGTAACTTCATGAGTTCAATATGGGTCGACAGACAATGTGTCACAGATACCCAAGATCCGCGTACGCTCAATGGCAAGATCATTCTGTCTGTCTCTCTCTCACACGTCCCGCGTTCTCTCTTCTCTCTCTGCACCGTCCATTACGCTCACCTTCTGTCTGCCCTCTCATCAGTATGTCACCGCGTCTTTATGAAAGGTACAGCAGAGATGTTTGCCTATGTGAAAGTTCTTGATGTGCGAAAGGCACGAAATGACGCATTCATTGTTGTAGCGCTGAGTGCCTCCCAAAAACCGAAAGAAACCTGTAGCAGGACTTCTTTATTCCATCACCTCAACTTGTCGTGGTGACTGGATGGTGGTTACAACGAAGAGCTGTCATGCTGACGGTCGCGGTTCGACTCCTCGGCAGCGATGGTAATCCTTTTTTTTTTGTGCGCCATTGAGATTTACTGCTACTAATCAACTGTACGACATCACGCACACATTGGAATGCCTACAATCGAATTGATGTGTTGCTTTTTTGCCTTCCACGACCAATGTTGCATTTTTTCCTTCCAAGTTGCGATCCATTACGAGAAATGAAACCAAATCATGCGAAATTGCATTACAATCTTGCTTTTTTATTTTGGGTGTAGGCAATCTTGGTGGTTCTTTTGGCTTAGGGATCGGTTGATTTACCAGCTCGTTTCTAAACGCAAGCAGTTCTCAAAATTCACGTTGTAATATTCCATTTTTGAATTGCAAGGCCTTGTCCAAGCGAAGTTGGATTGGTACTTTCTAACAAGAATTAGGGGACTACAATCCTTACTTGGCGTGGCGTCAGGCTTTATCCTGAAAAATAAGTGGTGCACTGCTTGCATTATTTTTCAATCTATCATTGGTTTGTATTTCAGCGATGATATGTGATAAAACATCGATTGATCCTACTATAGTAGGTGCTGATGGTTTCATTATGGCACTTTTGTAATGGTAGTAACTCGGAAGTCAGAGTGCACGACGCGTTGTTCCAGGTAAAGCAGCGGTGTGTTTTTAGGCATGCCGCGCAGCTGCGCTACATAATATTGTGTGCTCGATAGTAATACCTGTCTGGATTTTGTAAAAATTTAGTGTTTTCATACTTCCACTTTCAAAACGCAAGTTTCGTATTCAGAAAAATTCTGCACAATGAGGGTGCGTCACTACGTGAAAGATTCACACTAATCAAGCTACACCATCTTTCTATTTTGGTAAAGATGTCATTACTGTTTCGCACTTAATAGTAATTAATCGACCGTAAAAGTGTGTTTTTTGTCAATCAGGTATTAAGAATAAATAAAATTACTTACATTATCGCCAACATCGCAACACAATGTCTGGACTTTTTGGTATACCAGCCTCGCTCGGTGGGGAAAACCAGGCAGCTATGTCGGGTGATTCCTTTTGCTGCTGCTTGATGAGCTGCTACCAGGTGGGTCCTAATAGCGACCGAGCTGATAGCTTCGGTGTCCTAGTTTTCGCTTCTGTATCCGTGATGGGCTCGTGGAACAAATTGTGATATACTAGTGGATTGGGCTCCTTGGACCACTCTTGGAATTTTGGTGATATTCCACTTTTAGGATTTTTCACTAGTTTAAAACTTGACGATTTTCAACACTGACTTTATACATTTCCCACTTTTAGCAAGGTCCCTATTCGGGCGCCAGTTAAGTTTAACCCTTATGTGATCGACAGGGTACCCGGGTACCTTTTCATGTTTTACATTACTAAATTTCATAGTTTATTTTAAACTAGGTAGCTGAAATCTAGTGACATCCTAATTATAGTTGGAAGGCAACTTATTACATAAAAACATTTCGTATAGTAACAAGGGGTGCCGAAGGGGGGGACCTCGATTTTTTTTACCCCTTAAGTGATCGACAGGGTACCCGGGTACCCACCAAATTCATATGATCATAACTCTGGCTTTTATTGACCGATTATTATTTTTTTGGCACCGTTAGATTCCAAAACTCATTGGCTTTATGGACATTATAGGCACTGACCATATAAATTCATTTGGTTCCCGCAAATCCGGGTTACCGGGGCTGTGTTCCTGTACGGAGACACAATATCGGAACATCTATTGAATTTGCAAGAATGGATGTCAGAATGTTAGGAATAGCTCCTAGAAACTATATCTATCCTATTTTGAGACATATGCCAACTTGTTTCTGGAACAGCCATTCTGTAACAGGTTCCTGTGGGGCCTCGAGTGGCCATGAACATTTTCAGTAGAAACCCCTAGCAATATGGGTATCAAAATTCATGAAATTTCGTTAGTAAGCTATTTCTCAACGTTTAGTGGCCATATGATGATTTGTTCTCGGTCTGGTCAATCCGGAACAGGTTCCCGTGGGGCCTCGAGTGGCCATGAACATTTTCAGTAAAAACCCTGTCAATATGGGTATCAAAATTCATGAAATTTCGCCAGTAGGATATATCTTAACGTTTAGTGGCAATCTGATGATTTGTCCTCAGACCGGGTTTCCCGGAACAGGTTCCCATGGGGCCTCGAGTGGCCATGAACATTTTCTGTAGAAAACCCTGGCAATATGGATATCAAAATTCATGAAATTTCTCGAGTAGGATATTTCTCAACGTTTAGTGGCAATCTAATTATTTGTCCTCAGACTGGTTTTTCCGGAACAAGTTCCCATGGAGGCCTCGAGTGGCCATGAACATTTTCAGTAGAACTCCTGTCAATATGGGTATCAAAATTCATGAAATTTCTCCAGTACGATATTTCTTAACGTTTAGTGGCAATCTGATGATTTGTCCTCGGACTTGTACAATCCGGAACAGGTTCCCATGAGGCCTCGATTGGCCATGAACATTTTTAGTAGAAACCCCTGGCAATATGAGTATCAATATTCATGAAATTTCGCCAGTACGATATTTCTCAACCATATGATGATATGTTCTCGGACCTGTTTTCCGAAACAGGTTCCCGTAGAGCCTCGAGTGGCCATGAACATTTCAGTGAAAACCACTGCAAAATTCATGTAATTTCGCCAGTAGCGATATTTCTCAACGTTAAGTGGCCATATGATGCTTTGTTCTCGGTCCGGTCAATCTGGAACAGGTTCCCGTGGGGCCTCGAGTGGACATGAACATTTTTAGTGAAAATCCTGTAAATATGAGTTTCAAAATTCATGAAATTTCTCCAGTAGGATATTTCTCAACGTTTTTTGTGGCTATCTGATGATTTATCCTAAGACCTGTCAATCCGGAACAGGTTTCCGTCAGTTCTCGAGTGGTTATGAACATTTTAAAAAGGAAACCTTGAAATGTGGTTATCAAAATTCCAACATTTCTCAACGTGTTGCGGCCAGGTTTGTTCATGGCCACTCGAGGCCTTACGGGAATTTGTTTCGAAATGAATGTTCCGAGGGCAAATCATCAGATGCCAAAAAACGTTGAGAAATAGCTTACTGGTAAAATTTCATGAATTTTGAAGCCCATATTACCAAGGTTTCCTTCTAAACATGAACATAGCCAGTTAAAGCCAAATGGAAACCTGTTCCGGTAAAACAGGTCCAAGGACAAATCATCAGATAGCTACAAAATGTTGAGAAATAGCCTACTGGAGAAATTTCATGAATTTTCGATACCCATATTGCCAGGGTTTCTACTAAAAATGTTCATGGCCACTCGAGGCCCCATAGGAACACTGTTCCGGATGGACAAGTCCGAGACAGATCATCAAATTGCCACTAAACGTTAGAAATATCCTTCTCATGAAATTTCACAGGTTACTGATACCCATATTACCGAGGGTTTCTACGAAAATGTTCATGGCCACTCCCGATCCCACGGAACCTGTTCCGGATTGACTGGTCCAAGGACAAATCATCAGACAGCTCAAAAATGTTGAGAAATAGCCTAGTGGAGAAATTTCATGAATTTTGATACCCATATTGTCAGGGTTTCTTTTTCAATATGGTCATGGCCACTCATGGCCATGAGGCCCTACGGGAATCTGTTACAGAATGGCCGTTGCAGGAACAAGTCGGCATATTGTCCACAATGGAATAGAAATGGTTTCTTGAAATTATTTCATAGATTTTGACATCCATTTCCGGAAATTTAATAGTTGTTTCCAAATTGTGCCTCCGTACCAGACCACAGCCCCGGTAACCCGGATTTACGGGAACCAGATGAATTCAAATGGTCATTGCTGATAATGTTCCTGAAGCCAATGAGTTTTGAAATCTAACGGTGCCAAAAGAATTAAAATCGGTCAATAATAGCCAGAGTTATAATCATTTGAATTTGGTGGGTACCCGGGTACCCTGTCGATCACTTAAAGGTGTTTTTTTTGTCGATCACATAAGGGTTAAGGGGGGTTTCTTACAAATAAAAAAGGTCTACACCGATTCAGAGTTAACTAAAGACTAATTTATTCAATTAAGCTTAACCTACCCGAAACCTATACTCTAGCCACTTGAAACACTTGACACGAAAATCCAGTCAGCAGTATCGGTCTCGCGGTTGACTCGATCGGTATCGATATTGATGATGCAGTACCACGGTGAATGACATCCGTTGTGTAAACCAAACATGCTTACTCGAGGAGTCTGGTGTTGTTGTTATTGGTGTGGTAAGTTGACATAGTTCAATCGTTAACTCGCGCCTCTACTTCTTGTACCCGTCGGTTCGTTTTCGAGAACCATTTTAACAGGGCTGTCGTCCTACATTCTTACGACATGCTCAGCCCATTGTAGTCGACTGATTTTAGCGATGTGTACGATGGGAGGTTCTCCCAGCAACTGATCCAATTTATGGTTCATTCCTTCTCACGTTCGTCCACGTTCCGTCGTTCGTCCACGTTCCGTCCACGTTCCATCCACGTTCCGTCCACGTTCCGTCCACGTTCCGTCACGTTCCGTCCACGTTCCGTCCACGTTCCGTCCACGTTCCGTCCACGTTCCGTCCACGTTCCGTCCACGTTCCGTCCACGTTCCGTCCACGTTCCGTCCACGTTCCATCCACGTTCCGTCAACGTTCCGTCTACGTTCCGTCCACGTTCCGTCCACGTTCCGTTCACGTATCGCCCACATTCCGTATTCTATCTGCACTCCACCGTAAACCGTATGTAGCACCTTCCGTTCAAAGACACCGAGGGCGCGTTGGTCCTCCACGCAAAACAAATTTATTCAATGTGTCCTCCATTTTTATTAATAATATCCTCGAGCCGACGCCGGAAGCCAGAGCATGCCTTTCGGACGTAGTTCTCCGATATTGATTGCCATGTGCGTGTTATGGTTGACTTCAGGGGGTTTTGCAGGCTCGTGCTTCAACATATGCCCAAATCAAATAATCCAATGGATTAAGATTTGGACTGCTAGAGAGCCACAAAACTTTATGTTATCACTAGAAATTAGAAAAAAATTAGTATTTTCCATTTAATTCCAACTACCTTTGCTTATCTTGACGGATACGCATATTTTGTCTACAATGTGCAGACTTCTTCAGTGTTTCGTACTAATTACTCGACTATGAACGAGACACTGAAGAAGTCTGCACATTATTGACGACATACGCGTATGTCAAGATAACAAAGGTAGTTGGAATTAAATGAAAATACTAATTTTTCTTCTCATTTCTAGTTGCAGGTATTCCACTAAACAGCTCAAACCCTCTAGGATTCTTCATGTTATCGTTCAACCATTGTTGGGTTCGATTGGACGTGTGACACGGCGCTCCATCCTGCTGTAGGACAACGTTTTGGTGCTCAGAGAAGTTGGCCTTCACCCAGGGAAGCACTTGGTCCTTTAAAATACCGATATACACTTCGGTATTGATTTTAACTACAGCATCAATGAAAACAGGCGGCATATTCAAACTGTTGGACGCCACCAAGCCAAACATCATGACACCAGCCGGATGTTTGGTTTGAAATTTGAATTTCACTTTTTCCGGAACGTTCTCCATTTTCTGCGGTGAAATGAACCGGTCCGTGCGGCAGTTGGTCACAGCATCGATGGTGAAAAGCTTTTCGTCGGAGAACAGGATTATCATTTTTTTCTTCTTTAACAAGGAAAGCAATCTCTTGGAACGAGATGGTTCCTTGACCCGTTCCGTAATCAAGTGGCGTTTTACACTAGCTCTGGGAGATGCATGCATGTCTTCTTTGATGATTCTCCGAAATATTGGCTTCCTTTGCAAGCTTCGGCGTGCGTGCAAAGCGCGGACGTCCGCTTCCGCTGCTTAGGACCATCCTGCAGGGACTTTTTTATGCGGTAAACTGTTGCCAAATCTCTTTCGGCTTCTTCAGGGCGAGCAACAAAATGGTTATCACTTCTTTCGCGAAAATTTTGACGAATTTGCAATAAAACAAATAGAATTTTCGGATGCAGCACCTGAAAGTAAACGTAAACAAATACACTTTAGACAGAAATTAGTCACTAACTACACGAATTAACCCAGTACTCAAGTTTGAACATTTTCGCATTATTTTCTGCCGCACCCTGTATGGTGCTCCCCTTTGGAAAAGGGAAGGGCTCTCATACAAACGAAACATACTTTTGAGCTAAACATGAGAATTATTGAGGCAACTAAAACACAACGTGTGTATTTCTCGGGTAAGAAGCGTGTTCTGATAGAAGTTTGTAACACCCGCACCCGGTTCTGCTTGTTTTGTAAAAATAATAGATATTCAGCGCACTTCTAAACCCTTTCAATCCCACACGTTCTACGCCCATGAACGCATGCAACATCAAACAGAAGCAGAAAAAGACGTGCATTCAATGCACATTGAGAAGAGAGGGATAAAAAACTCGAGATTACAAAGAGTCTGCGCACCAATAGCGCTCGGAAAATTTCGCGGTTTTGTTGTATGTATTTCTTTCGTCGCGACTCTCACCCCATCCTCCTCCGTTTGCTTGCTTTCTCATTCACTTTTTGTCTTGCGCTCGAATGAAGTTATCATGCTTATTGTTCATTTTCCTATGCATTACGGTAACAGCTGCTATAATTTGGTGCAGTTTCCAAGGTGGTTGACAAAAAGCTGAGGAAGAATTATTCGTCTTTTACAACAACAAAAACCCTACAAACAATACGAACCTGCTGTTCCGCAGGCAGCCACACTTTATGATGAGGAACCGCTTGTTTTTTTTGTTTAACTCCGTCGACTGTTTTCACACCGTTATCATCTTACTAGAGCTAATGTGCCCAGCACGCGGACCCAAGCAGAGGGATGCTGTACTTTGCACGAATGAAAAAAAAATGCTCTCACCGCAACTAGCAAAGCTGGCAAATGACCAACGTTGTTGGGGCGTGGTTTAGTC
Source organism: Aedes japonicus (assembly GCA_034211315.2). Lineage (NCBI taxonomy): Eukaryota > Metazoa > Arthropoda > Insecta > Diptera > Culicidae > Aedes > Aedes japonicus. The sequence continues at coordinate 6,716 of JASCZW010004627.1, read as the reverse complement.
AGTGCATTCCAACGGAAAACAATTTTTCCTTTGGAAAAATCTCATTATTTTATCATCATCACTGCGAGCTAGAAGTTGTTGCTTCTGTGGAGAAAGGGCATATTCCAAAGAGTGAACCTCGATTAAATTACAGGTGTTTCGTTACGGAACGGCCAGGAGACTGCTTCCGAAGAAAAAGCTTGCATGCCTGCCTGTAAGTACTGGTACTGCTATTTTAAATGGTGGTAGCCATCTCGACATATTGAGACCACATACCGGGGGCGGCCGGTCAGTTGCAGAGGGCAAGCGTATAATAATAATGGCATTGATGACGTTTCTGCTGCTACTGAGGCTGCCACCATGGCAGCTGGACTGTCTTCAAGCTCATGTGCTTCCGCGGAAGAAATTGCCCTTGGCACGGTGGCATGCGGCCTGAATTGTATATAATTTGCTTCCGTTTTTACCGAAGATATTCTCGGGGTCGGAAGCTGCGTGCGGTAAGGCTTAAGAAAAGAGGCACTGAAGCTTGCTTACTACATTGATCATATATAGGTATATTGGTTGGAATTAAACCTGTGCGTCGATCGAAATTTTATTGACGACGGCGTGGACCAGCGTAAACCGTATAACTGTATAGTATAGATTAGAGTGACTCGAATTTGACCAGATTAAAGTGATTAGCGTGACCAGTAATTAAGATAAAAACTCATGAAAGCCTCCACAATATTGCAGAAACTTAGCTCTGCATGAGAGTTGATATTTAACAGGGACGATTCTGTTAAAAGCTGTTTTCAGTCATTTTTGGTGTTCAATCAGCCTAGCTCAGATGATTTTTTTAATTTTTTGTTGTCTCGTTTCTGAATTGTTTTTAAGTTGGTGTTTCCTTTACGTACGCAACAGCTCCATTTTTTTACAAACATCGTCACAGATAAGCCTCTGCGAAGGTCTTTTGCACTGGCTATGGTATCATTTGTTTTTTTTTTTATTTATTTATTTTCCGTCGGCCTATTTCCTCACATGGTGACAATCACCGACGCCAGGAAGACGACTCCACCACCTGGACCCTATCTAATGACTCATGACTATGAACCGGGACCAACGGCTTTACTTCCCTCCGAAGAAAGACGTGACCAGATTTTTTCGTCTCAGAAAAACACCTGGGATTGAACCCAGACCCACTGGGGTGCCAAGTAGCAGTCACGCTTACCACTGCATCCACACTTTATCCACAGTATGCGACAGAAAATTTTAAGACTCTCACTAATACTATCCACTGTTCAACCTACACTCAAAAGTTGAAATGTTGGCAAAAAATACAATTACCCCCATAGGGTTGTTGTTCAATCATCATCAACATTTCAATATGTGTGAGTCGATACCACATTAAATTTATTCAGATGCCTGAGGTCCTTCCTATTTTCAAATATCATATGTGTTAAAAAAAATGGACTGCTTTGAGCGATTCTGCATGCGATCATCCTGCCACCCGGTGAAGAGTCTACCTACGTATCACCAATCGTAGCAACCCTGTTGTGAACAGAAAAAAATGACAGTGTTATCAATCACCCAAATGCAGCAGCTGAAAGTGTTGGTGAAAAACATCTTTTCGGTGAAACGTGACGTCGTTGACACAAAGGATGACGAGACCCGATTGACGCTGAACGGTACTGACTGGTAGGAGACTGAATGCTTAACGTTCCTTTGCCAACGTGGCACTATGGGCGATTTCCATACAAGCAGGCGGACGAAAATATTTTGACCATTTTTTCTTGTTTTGTAGAGTTTTCTTTGGTTGATGTTATTGAAATATGTTGTTAATATACTTTTTTTAACATTTCTAGATTAACTTTTCAAAAGGGCTTAACTTTCCATTGATTTAAAAAAAAAAACTTTAATATCTTGAAAACGGATGTGACTAAAACTCTAATTTCAAAGGATAAATCATGATAATAATATTTCAATCTTTCTAAGGGAACAACCACAAATTACGTGATATATTATGGGAGGGGGGCTCAGAAATAGAAACGTACCATGTATTAGGTATGGCATAATATGCTACGAAGTAGGTCTGGAAATGATCAATATTATGCTACGTCATTTGTGGATGGTCCCAAACAGAGATATTGCCTTTTCACAGAAAACTTAGCATGCATAGAATATTCAGAAAGAAGAAGAAGCAGCATCCGCAGATGTTGCCTCCTTCAATGATTTGAATATTACCAAGCAAACTCGATGCATAGGTACAAGGTAATCGCTGAACAAAATAGCTGTAGTTGTCAATGACGATTGTCAGTTTCGGGTATTTGAATCTGACGCCTGATGCAATTTTTTCTCTGAAACGGCAATAATAAGAATTAATTTTCGGTCCAACCATCAATAATGAAATTTATTTTTCGAAATTGTTCCATACTGCCTTCCCCTTGTATGATTTTTACGAATAAACCTGATAAACGTTTCATGACGCGTAAGAAAACACAAGATCCCTTTACCCGTCTGCCTCAGCAAAATTAATAGATGACTTCTTTGTATAGAACACGCAACAACAAAAAATTCATAATCTGCTTCAGTTTATTTATTTACATAACGGTAGAAATACATATATATTTTTAAAAAGCGAATATACAATAACAACTCCAATTTTTTTTTGTCGATTTGCATTAATCTTACTAAGTTTTTTTAAAATCACAAACAAAATCCTCATCAACTTCATCGACAGCTTTCATAAGTTCCTCGAACACATCGCAGTTATCGGTGTCGGATGTTGAACGTGTTTCAGAATCTTCAAAAATCATAAAACTTTTCACGATATCTGGATAATCTAGAAATTTTTTTTATTCTGTCGTCTTTTCTCCATCCAAAGTGAGCTGATGAATGAGTCTGATTCATTCATGGCATGAATGAAGACATCATGTAAGTTGTCCAGCCTTGAGCGCTTTCTAGCATGATGGGTTCGGTATTTCTTTAACTGTTTGTGCAGGCTTTCTGCTGCCTATTCTGTTAATATACCAAGCGGCGCTGGAGAATGCATAATAATTTCTCCGGCATGAGCGAGTACTTTATGCACAGTTGCAGGAATTTTATACCAATCGTACAATTCCAGATAAAGTCGGTAGGTATCCTTGCAATACGAATCTATTTTTTCATGGTTTATTGGGTCTTGACAGTTGATAGCAATTAAAATATTTTTAAACCTCACAATCAATTCTTCGTCGATGTTCAGAATTCTGCTTAAAAGCTGAGGATTTGCCAATGTTCGTCGACAAACGTTACCTGTAGTACTTGTACCTGCACCAACAGATCTTGGTTGATCTCCAAAATGCTCATGAAGCTGTTTCGTTATCAGTTTTTTTCTTTGTTCGTATAATTCTTTAAATGGCTGTGAAACCTGCCATTTTTTAAAATCCATTCTATATGCAATATGCAAAAGGCATTCGAAAATTCGAATCCAAGCATGAAGCGGAGATATACCGTATTGTAGAGCATCTTCGTTTGTTAAAAATCCTTCTTCAAACTTTTCTTTACTGTTCATTACATTAGGCTTTGCTCCACAGATTGGGCAATTTTGTATTGATGAACTTCCTGTAATATACGTGAGGACTTTTCCATCTATCATGCTAAGTACAAAATCAAAATCAACAAGAATTATTTTGTCATTCAAAAGCTCGACCTTCACTAGCGTCAATTCATTCATTTCTTTTTCAATGTCATTTTTTGTGGCAAAAATTACCTCCTTACTCTCTTTGATAAATTCAAGGATGATGGGCCTACAAAATCGAATACTTTGAAGCATAGCATTGAACCACATAATCATTTTTCGATCATTATGCATGAACAACTGAATTGTAGTAAGTGTTGATGAAAATACATCAGAATCATTCTGACATCCTTCTGGCAGCTTCTGGTGGTACTGAGAATACCCGGTTGAGCCATCCATACCCCAACTACATAATAGAATTAGTTCAGCACTATCCAGCTCGTTAGAATCCATGTACTCGTTCAGCTCTGCGTCGATTATTTTCACGATTCGATGCACTGTATTGTCCAGAAGCGCCTGCAGTTTTACTCTAATTTTTGAAGCGGTTGCTTCGATGAACTCGTTGGGAGGTGCGCATTTCTTTTTTACTTCCCCGATGACGCCGTAAGGTGGAAATCGTGACGGTGATTCTCTGTGTATTAGTTCGTATTGGAATCGACTAAATCCAGCTTTGATGAAAAACCAAAAGCTTCCTCGGGTGACATCATTCAACGTTGATCAGTTAATTGCGACAACATTTTTCTAGAATCTCCTCGATTTCTTAGAATAAGGCCGATGACCTTAACTTAATTTATCTCTTTCCTATTGTAAGCTATCCTTCTCGCCATTACTAGAGCCTTTTCGATGCTGTCTACTTTGGGATCCAAGCTTTCGTTGTCAATGACACGTCGTTTTCCTCTTTCGCTCAGGTCAGCAAAAGGTTTTGAGGGTCTCCCACGCTTTGCAGATGACGCCGAGGTTGAAGGAGCATCTTGTTCTTGTTCGATGAACTCCGCAATGCCGAAGTCTCCATTTATCCAATCCCGAGAATATGCCTCGAATCTTTCCGTTGAGCTTCATTCCACTTTAGCTTGTATTTACAAGCGGTTCTATAGAGTTTATCCTGGAGACGTTCACGTTTTTCTTCCGATATAGGATAGTTTTCACAAATAAATTTAAAAGCTCTTTCAACATTCGCATTATGCGTCAATTTAGAATCAAACAACGAAATTATAACTCTATTATCCATTTTTACACTTGCACTCAACCGTAGTTTATGGGATTTCAAATACAGGTATACCTCGATAGTACGTACATCAACCTTCCGACTTCAAATCAAAATTGTATAAATACCACTGGTTGTATCGAAAATCTAATACAACCAAAAGACAGAGCAAAAATTGGTCTTTTTTTTGGTTGTATAAGTACTTAACTACAAACAGTAGTCTTTAAACAATTGCGATTTGAAGTGCGAACGTTGATGTACGTACTATCGACGTATACCTGTAATACACTGTCAGTATAAATACTACTCCTGGTAATAAATCGTACTCTAGGTACTTACCATGAGCCTCAAACATTGAGTACCTAAGCGAGTCGATGGCAGCAAGGTCCACATACACGTAGGTACGAATTAACGAATTTACGAAAATTAATAAAGCAACACCAGCAAAAATTCAGGAAACACATTATTCAAAAAGAAGACAAAATAACAAAAAGAACGTAAACTTCAAACTTACATTGGAAAACATGTTAACATGAAGAAGCCCTTGTATGCGATGATAATAATACCGATTTTATTATTTATAACCAATTATAGCAGAAACTGTTTTAAACATATTTTTAATAATTTTAAATTTAAAAAAGGTTCAGCCCTTTTCAAGAAATGGTCGAAATTTTCTGTAAAGTGTAAATTTATAACTAATTTTGGTTAAACCATCGCCAGAAATTACCAAAATCGCCCAAAAAAGTAAATACGTTTTCATCAACCTAAAATAATGGAATTGCACCAAAGTGGTCATATTTTTAAACCGACTGATTTCAAAATGGCGCAAGTTTGCGCAGAGTTTTCCTTCGTAATTTGTTATTATCCATCCCACACTTGAATCAGAGCTGCTGGGTTATGCGGGGATATGCGGGGAAAAAAAGTAGCTGATCAACAAAGTTGAAATTTCTAGATTTTTAATGTTTTTTCTTCTCTTAAAGATTTTTTTGATTTTATATCTGAATGACAACCTATCGTATTATTATTTTTTAAAGCTAGTTTTGTTACCTTTTCAATCATGTATAGTGAGATAGGGGTTATCTCATAAAAACAGGTCAACATTTAACTTGAGATAAAGCGTATTTTTCGGCAAAAAGTACGTTTTTTCGCTAACTTACAACTTTGACATCTAATATCTCAGGAATGAAAAGTGCTAGAGGCTTGAAACTTTAGAGTTTTCTTAATTTATATGTTTACTTTTGATATAAAAATTGAAAAAAAGTTTTGGTGAAGGTCACTTTTCCGATTGTCGTCCGCCTGATATCTTATAGTGCGTGGTAGGCGTAGACGTCAAATATATCTTACATTCCAAGTTCCCGATTCTGTGGCTGACGATCAGCAAAGAGGGAATATCTAAGTCGCTTCTCTTTCAATCGTAGGTTGTGGTGAACGAGTAGATAAACAGTCTGAAGTGCCTGTTGGAAGTGTGTACCCTTCATTAAGAAGTATCAAATGAAGGAAATGAACCGATTGAAGATAAACGTTGTATTGAAGACCGCCAACACTCCCAACGTCCTCAAGCGGTGACCGATAGAATATATTTTGTCAAACCTCAAATTGAGGATCTACTACAATAATTTGGTGGCCAAAACGGAGAAGTCAAGACCAAGAAAGACCTGCCGAAATCCATTTTTTGATTGGTCAGCAGAGCGTCGAAGCTTTTTAAAGAAAGCTCAATAAACGTAGGCTCGAGTTAATAGTACGAGACACTGAAGAAGTCTGTACATTGTAGACGAAATACGCGTATCTGTCAAGATAAGAAAAGGTAGTTGGAATTAAATGGAAAATACTAATTTTTCTTCTAAGTTTTAGTTAAACGTAGGCTTTTAGGAAACTTTTAAATATTATTTGTGTTTTTTGCATCGCCATGCTAAATAAGTCCGTTTTTTTAATGCATACGTTATCTGAAATTTCGAAAAGTACTGGAGTTCGTTATGTAACATACTTAAGTCTTGAAAC